>JXPG01016964.1:6058-21362 GCA_001015175.1 Megaselia abdita
AAATTGTTTTATCAAAACAAAAAACCCTCAAGAAATAATTACAAATATTATAATGTCTTACAATATTTAAAAAAAAAAAAGAATAAACGAAAATCAGCAGAGTCAAAAATTAAAATTCCATCAAAACAAATAACATAAATATTTTATTTTAGATAAAAAGAAAATAACAATAAAAATAATCCAAAAATAAGTAATGCAAATAAAAACAAACATGTATTTAAAAATCACTAAAAATGCAACCATTAGAAAGCAAAAACAAATAAAAATAACAAAATATCTGTTTATAAGTAAAAAAAACAAACTATATTACCATACTTTAAAATGATAATAAACAAATAGCTTTTAAAATATCACAAAGCTTAACAATAAATACCATCAAAAAAAAGAAATATTATAATAAAAATATAATACGAGATTCAGAGATCGTAACTAAAAAAGTAAAACAATCGAAAAAAAATAAACACTTTTACCAAATCCAAAAAATTTACAAAAATCAATCAGTGTAAAATAAATTCATAAAGATAGTTTTAACAATTCATGAAACTGTTGTTTGCAGATCCAAAAGTAAATACATTGCCTTCATAATCAAGAAATACCCACATAACTTCAAAATAATGAATAACTTTCAATGCATCAGCGTTGTTATGTAATTAATACTCTTAACAATTACATCAAAAAATTAAATAGATGTGGATGTAATTTTTCGAAAATTATAATTACAATATAACATAAAAGCTAATTTCGTTGAATTCATTTCGGAGCTTTAATCCATTTATTTATTTAAATATTTAAAAAAAAAATCAGATAATTTTTAAGATAATACAACCAAAACAATGGAAGATGATTAAAAGTTGTTAAAAGAATTAAATACTTTGAAAAATGTTTGTGTGCTAAAACGGTATATTGAAATTATTAGTAAGGCCCACCGAAGGGTCATAAACGAAGAAGATCTGTAGACAAGCTACAACAACATGAGTAGACATGCTACATCAATGGGCCTCAGAGTGAATATCGAGAAGACCAAATATATGAAATCGAGAATATAAGCAGATATCACCAACATCAACATTGGCACTGACAAGTTTTGAGTCAGTAAGCGAGTTCACGTATCTTGGGTCTTCAGTTAACGACATCACTCAAGAGATCAAAAGGAGAATCATGCTTGCTAACCGAAAACTGTTTGGGCTAAGTAGAGTGTTAAGATCGAGATTCATACGGAGAAGCACTAAACTAAACCGCCAGCTAGTATAAGTTAAAATTTAAAATATTTGTTGAATATAAGAAACATTGAGAACGCTAATACCTCGGTAATACGAAGCTGTCTCCATCCCTTTTTGTGAACTTAGCTGGAATTCCATCGGACCCAGTACACTTGTTTTGAGCTTTCCTATGTTAGCTTTAATCTCAGCAACCAAGGGCAGTGGTATTTCGTCTTCTTCGTCTGATTCCCTCGATCTATGGGGCTGCTCTGCCCACTACGTCATGGATGAACTATCCCTTAGTTTCGTATCACTAGTAAATGATCAGAGTCGCTTTCAGCACCCCGATAAAACTTCACATCTATAACGTTTGAAGCGTGTTGAGTATCAGTGAGCACTTCAGGCCTGGTTTATAACTCTATGGTCTCCAGTTGTTCTGGAATCCTTGTGAAAGTGTTTGTATTGTAAATATGTGCTGCTAATAAATAGCTCTCTATTAACAGCAAATTTGAAGAACCTAAACATGAAGAGTAGTCATGCAGACTATATAGTCAAACAATGACGCGATAAATGACCTCTTTGTCAACCTGAGCCTGTTTTGGACAAGAAGAAGACGTCTTTTTTTGTTTAAGCCGCTTGTCTGTTTAATGAGTTGGACAGTTCAGTTCGAGCATATGTACAGATAATACTAATATTGCAGATGATTCACTTCAGCAGTATCACGAAAATCTTGTATGATGCTATTTCCAAGATAACACTAATGATAGAAAAATAATTATATTTTCAAATCAAAATTTGTTTCCCGGTGCACCTTGGAATTCTTGATACAATTAGCGTTTGAATACGTGAAAACTACAATAAAGCATATTGCAATGGAGAAAGATTTACTGCACATATACACGAAATTTACAGTTTGCAACTCAACTTAACTCAACTCAATACTAAAGTTCAACAAAGAAAACTGAAATGAAGAAACTCATCAAATAAATATCTATCTCTATGCTCTTCTTCCTCTGTGGATACGTTTTGTATCTTTTTTAATTAAAAATGAGAGCGGCAAAAGAGTTTCAACCCAACCAGCTATCTACATTCTACACTTTTAATTTGGAAAATAGGAATTATTACTTTTCGCTTGGTTGATAGCAGCATCTGAACAAGATGAATCACTACCAGACTAACGTTTTACTCAGTTGGAGGAAATCAATTCCTTTCATTCATTTTCGTTCTATTCAAAATATTTAATGAAAATTTGAATTGAAATATAGATTGGCAAAATATTCATAGATTGTCCGCTTTCAGACGATATGTATCATCATAATTATATTGATTGCTATTTTGTTTAGTTAGGTTTTGTGCAAATGTAGGTTACTCATTGTCAGAAGAGGTTTTTTGTGACAACACACTTCAGGTATTCAGTTTTATGTTGGTATTAGGAGATTATCCTGTAATATTCTGAAGTTGAAAGCAACTAATGTCGATGAGATGTAATATACGAAATTCAATTTATTATGAACTAAAATGTAATTTTTAAATAGGCCATTTTACGGTGCAAATGACATCATCTAGCGGTATGGTTGAGAAGGAAAATCTCTTAGTTAAGCAAGAAAATAAAAATTGCAGCAACATTTGTGAAATAAAGAGAAGACGACTATTAACAGTTGGTTAGATCTTCAAATGTATCACTTGATCTACGGACAGCATTTACCCTTCAAATAGCGAAATGTATACGGACATACGGGCACAAAATATCACAAAACCATAAATTTCCCAAATATAATATACAATTTTTAAAATAATACTAAAAACTAGATTCCATTAATCTTCGAATGTCAAATAAGAAAGGCATATTGTAATAAAATTACGTGATGAAACACTATTGTGAAAAAAACCCAAATAAGACACTCAACTTTCCTTCCAGAGACGGGAAACATAACACACAGAAGCAGCACTATAAGTGTTATACGAAAATTACAAGAACGAGCATTTTAATTGCAATTTCAACTTTTCATTCTCTTCAACAAATACTTGAAAATTTATTTGTAGTTTCTTGGAAATGTACGGTTCCTTCAATAGTTTTCTTCATCTTTATACTTGTATAGTTAGGTCTTTCCTGCACTTCTTGAGAGAATAGTGTGTTTTTTTGCCTTTTATTTCGTCTTTATCCAACAACTTCTTCGTGTTTCTTGCTGAAAGAGTTGTTAGATCGTAGTCGTATAACTGAGACATGACTACTGCACTAAAAAGGAGGAAAACTGAAAGTCATTTTCCTCTCAGTTTCTTTAAGGTTACTTTTGGTTTTGAGGTTTCTATTTAAATTTGTTGTTTTTTAATTTCAAATTTCAAAGAAGCTGAATGAATGTGCTGACGAGCTCTATAGAAAACTTATTGCTTTGAATTTATGTTTTCATTAGTTTTCATTAGATTTTCAATTCTTAGCTATAGCTTTTCTTCTTATTCATTTTCTGTTTTCCTATTTTAAAGATGAATTGTGGTAATAGAAGCAAAGATTTTTTGGTTTTAAGAATGCGTTATAATGGATAAATGAGACAAGATAATTTGTTGATTTACATCAGTCCATCCGTCCGAATCTTTAACATTAAGGCTGATTGGTAATTGATAGTCTTATTGGTAGATAGATGGAATGATTTATTGTAAAATGTATAGATTGATTGAGTGACTCATTTATGGACTAATTGATGTAGTTGCTAATTGATTGATGAACTTATATGTGGATTATTTTGTCCATTCATTTTTTTTTATTAAAGATAATCTTGTACCAATAACCATATGGCAATGAGTTAACTGAAATTTGAAATTAAATTATCTTTAAATGTAGATGAAGAAATTTTTATATAGGGGTGTAAAGTATTCCAAGGTATGACATCGAATACGAAATAACGATCGCTAAGTAAATATTCATGCAGTGGAAAACGAACATACCTTGAGATCCACAACATTGAAGAAGAGATATCCTTCTGAACCAAGTGAAATAAGAAGATTAAGTGACATGACATACGTCATTCTGTAGTATTCTTAAGAACAAATACAGGTTACGTTGTTCAAAATTAAGGCTTCTCGGAATTTTTTAACATTGTTGAAGTCAAGAAAGCCAGAATCAAGAGAAACTCCTAAGTTACGTTAAGTTAAGACAATAGTACCGGGATCTTCAAGACAATCACACAAGGTCGTTACATTCAAATTCATCTTGTTACATTTCAATTATAATTGCTATAGAAAGTTAAACTTCAATATCTTCAAACTATTTAACACTTTTCCATAAAATTTTGAATTAATTATATCTGCTTATTCATTCTCAGAACACGTCCTTCGAATATCAATAGTCTTTCACAGTCTACCTTTGTCAACTAACTCGACTCTGATCCATGCATAGCTTTTGGGAGAATAAGAGTGTTGCAGATTTGTGTCTTTATACTTCGATCAATTTGTTTTGAATGAAGGAGGTGGTACAGACATGGATTTCCAAGAATTCTTCGAATTATCTCTTCCGAGGTATTGTTAGAGTCAATGTTGTTAGGAGTTTACTGAACTACCAAGGTATATAGGAACTCCTCCGATCTCATAGATAGAATTCCGAAGAATATAAATTCCACTTTTCCCATTAGAACACTAGTAAAATTATGAATTTTCATGAAGGTAACATTCCTTAGTTCAAAACTCAATCAAATATTTTTAACCTTTCGCCCTCAGCCGCTAAGAAAAACTTTTGTCGAGCATAAATCGATCGCAGACTTTTTGTCACACTTGATTGTGATAGGTTGTCTTTAAGCAAACAACTGTTGGTCTAGTTTTCTCAGCCACATTACTTCTTGTGCAGCATGAGTAACAGCTTCTGCCGTTGAAAAAGCAATTGTCTGCTGCTTCTTGGAATTCCATGAAATTGGTAGTCCACACATGGTAGAAACGTATCCTGACGTAGAATGTCTATCGTTCTGGTCTCCAGCCCAATCTAAGTGTTCTCGAATTTTGATTCTGGCAATTTTCTAACTTGTTAACAGTTACTTTCAGATGATGAAAATCTACTTCAATAGTTCACAGCATATGCGATATCAGGTCTTGGCAATTGATCTGCATAAAGCAAACTGCCAATTGCTTGTTTATATGGCACGTTAGCCATGACCTACATCGCTTTTCATTATTAGTGAGGGTTTGGATTGGTAGATGTCGAATTGCAATCACTCATATTGAACTTTTCTAGCAAATTCTTGACATACAATTCTATTTCCAATCAAATCTAACTCTTAGATCTGTCGCGTGTAATTTTGATTACTATCATGTACTCCGCTTGCCCAATATCTTTCATCTTGAAATTCTGTATGAGACTCGATTTCAGCTCTTTCCTCCATTCATAGTTGTTATGTAGAATCAGCATATCGTCCACGTATATAGCAACTATTACAATGTTCTTCTCCTCGATTCTGTCCTTGAACCCTTGAGGCAGTTAAAAATACATCTCTTCACTAAGCTCTCCTTGTAGGAATGCGGCCACGGCAACCATCTGCTCAATCTCAAGATCGTAGTTGACAACTAAACTCATCAGATATGTCCCAGTGGTGTACAGTACGACGGCAGAAAAATGTTTTTCGTAATCGATTCCGTACTGCTGTGAGTATCCCTTCACAACTAAGCGAGCTTTGAAAAATTATATTTCCCCTGTTGAAGTTAACTTGGTCTTGAACAGCCGCTTGCAATCTATTGGTATCTTCGTTGTGGGTCTTGGAACTAATAGCTCCCATTTCTTGTTTTCCAGCAGTGCATTATACAAGAGTATAATTGCATAGCATTTCTCCACATATCAACTTCAGGAGTAGATAACGTATCGTCAACAGACTCTGGATCATTTTGAGAACCTTCAGGGCCAACACAACAAACAAACTGACCGGGTTCCTTTCTAATTGGATTAAATCGTTGAACTTCTAGTTCAACCGCAGCTTCGTTAACATCCTCTTGGTCATCGCCACCTCCTTCAGGATTGTTAGCAAGCTCTTCGACAACCTCGTCTTAAACAGCACCACTTGAATCCTCATTGCCATCATCTTCAAGAGCAAGCGTTTGAGTATCGTCGAGATTTTCGGTGTTTGTTGAAGTCTCACTTTTGTTTTCATATCAATCCTCAAAAACATACAGAAAACTCTCAGGTTCTTTTATACAAACACAACTTGTAAATACGTTCTCGATGCTTATGACCATGATTTTTGTTTGTCAAAACAGCTATAGCCTTTTGTATTTTCGCAGTAGACAAGGAAGATACACTCCGTTGACTCTAGATCGTCTCCTTTTCCATCGCAATATGGATCATAACTTTACATACGAAAACCTTCAAATGCTTGAGATTCGGAGTCTTCCCTGTCCATGCTTCTTCTGGTGTGAGGTTCATGCTGTTTCCACACCGCGAACGATTTATGAAATAAGCAGCAGTTGATACACCCTCCGCCTAGTCTTCAGGTGAACCAGCATGAATTAGCATGCATCTTGTCTTCTCGATGATTGTGCGGTTCCCCTCATGACTGAAAGGTGATCTACAACGCTTTCCTAAGATACAAGTTTCATAACTCGACAAGGCTTTCTGATCTTTGGAATAATGCATACCTTCTGCTTGATAATTCTTCAATGTATCCANCGCCTAGTCTTCAGGTGAACCAGCATGAATTAGCATGCATCTTGTCTTCTCGATGATTGTGCGGTTCCCCTCATGACTGAAAGGTGATCTACAACGCTTTCCTAAGATACAAGTTTCATAACTCGACAAGGCTTTCTGATCTTTGGAATAATGCATACCTTCTGCTTGATAATTCTTCAATGTATCCATGCTTCCAATATTGAAGTGACCAATACGTTGATGCCATAACTCTAAGATGATTTCTCCAGATGACTCATGAATCTCCAACTTCTTTCGTCGCCACAGCAAGAATTCCATCGGAACCCGAAATCATGCAGTACTTGTCTTTAATTAAGACCTCGTAACCATTTTGAGCAATCCTTCCAATTGACAAAAGATTTGCACAGTATCCAGAAACATTTATAGAACACCTTTCAACATTTAGCTTCTGGTTCTTGTACTCCAGCGTTACTAAAATATCACCGACTCCTTCAATGGTCATTCGTTTTGCTACAACAATAGTTTCTGCTGAGTCAACTATTTACAGTCTTTTAAACGAATTTGCTGTTGATAAATATTCCTGATACCTTCTTCAATATTTGCTTAGCTTTCATATTTTGTTTCTTAAGATTCAGAATTATTTTGTATTTTGCGTTCATAGTTATATAAAATTAGCGGTGGTTTTAAACAAAATATAAAGTTTAAAGTAGATGTAAAAAGCGAGATTCTATCGATGCTGGTTCGCCTGCATGAAAACCATGAAAATTGGGTGACATTTTCTCAAGTCATACCTATCCAGCCTTTGGGGACTTCGTTGTCGATTGAAAATATTCGACTAATTCCAAAGTCTTGACATAGTCTTCTTCCATAATGAATTAACCAGGAAAGTCGTTTAGTGATATGCAGATGATATCAGAGTGATGTCATCACGGTTGCGGGCAAGAACCTCGCTAAAAATAATTCATGGGCACAACTGCCGGTAATTTAATCGTTTAGGAGAAGGATGGATGAGAAGATTTTGTATGCGACGTTTAGGATACCGATTGGAGCACAACTTTCGACACCTCTCTTATGAATTGGGTTAATCTAACTGCTATTCCACGTTTTTCACCTCGACAGCTGTAGCTGTAGGGTGTCTCAATATCTAGATTGTCGTAGATGGGTGGTTTCACCAGAGCATACAATGAAGTTCTACTGGTTCACCATTAAGTGTGTCTTGAAAATTCTCAGCTCAACGGCATATCAGTTGAAACTACATTGTCTGCTCTGGAGAATCATTTAGAAGCTCTTCGATATGACATTGAGGGCTCTGCACATTTAGATGGATGACATTGGGATCAGAAGAGGAGCTGCGACTATTTCAAATAATGTGGAAAGACATGAGTATTCCTATGCCTGCAGCATTAGCTTCTCTCTGAAAATACCCATATACTAGAAGCTATCCGACAATAAAACGTCGAACAGATTTAAAAGTTTGTCAATGATTATCTCAGATATAGGTTCGCTTTCAACTGATGGATGTGAAGCATTGTCGGAAGGTCCTAACTTCTCTCAAATAAAACCTTCATGCCTTGAACAGAAGTATCGACGTAGAGCCCAAGAAACAAATACTTATATTATGTATACTTAGAAGTTCTAGAAGAAAATTTGGTGGTCTGATTGAAAATGGATTTATTGATTAACTAAAATACTGATGGAGTGACTGATTCTTTGCTTTATGGGATTGATTGAGCACAGTTTAATTTATTGATAGATTGATGAATGGGTGTCGCATTGATTAAAAAACTTAAACCTGCGCTATGTCTGTCTAAAATACTTAGTGGTTACTGGATAGTATTAAACATTATTGATGTTCATAATGAAATACTTTTAAATTGTGAAAAGCGAAGTTTTACGTTGTAGAATTAATATTCCATGTGATTATGTCATATGACTAGAGTGGGTCTTGGTTTCATTCTCTACAAGGATTTTTACAAAAATGTTTTTAAGTTGGAAGTAGTTAAAGAAATATCCAAGCAAACTGTTTTAGTCTATACATAACGATAAAAAAAAAACTAGTAATCAAAAGCACTTATAAAAGACTAATATTACCGTAATTAATTAGAACCATTAAATTTGTTAAACATTTTAATAAACTTTTCAATTTATATTGCTCATGATATAAATTAGTGTTCTAAATAAATAATACCTTCTAAATTACAGTAAATCTATGAAATGTATACAAGATACAAAATCCCTTATAATTAGAAGAGGTCCGCAAATAAACACTCAAACTTAATAGTAAAGGTAAGTAGAAAGACTATTGCAGAGTAAAGTGTATTTTAATTTTACAAATGTATTACTAATAAAACAAAATTTAATTTAGTAAATTGATTTCATTATAATTTAACAATATATATGTAGTAATATTTGTGGAATTAAGTAATATTCTTGTGTTTTGAATCCTTTTTGTCCTTTACGTTGATATTTATTCAACCCAACCCAATTATTTATAGATTAATTTTCAAATTGAACCTGTAAAGATGCGATTATACATATATATTATACAAATAATATAATTAGAACTTTGAATTTAAATATATTCACTCTTGGAATTTGGAAAAGGCTTTATCATCATTTTGTTGGATACAAACAATAGACTCAACATCCGATCAGGGTTTCTTCTTGTTAGGATTTCAAATATATATATATAATTATTATTAATTATAATATTATTGTATATATGAATAGTTGTTGGAAGTGCTTCAGTTGGGTTATGAAAGGGAATCTGGAGAACAGTGAAGAAATGTATGTGGAACCGATAACAAAAAGCAAGAGCTAAAATTTCTTTAGCAAATAAATACCCTCAATAATTTAAAAAATAATAATAATAATAATAGAATACTCTAAAATAAAAGAGTACAGACAAAACTTTATTTAAAAAAAAAATTTAAATAAGAAAAAAAAAGACAATTGTTTCTGGATTCCTTTTTGGATAAATTCGATAATCTTTTTTTTCGAAATTGAAGTTTAAGTATATTTAGCTTGTTCAATCGTTTTCTAACGTTCTTGAGAAGGTTCTGCATATAATTGGTCCATTGGTTAAAACATATCGGTTATTGATTATATTTTCGGCATGTATAGTGAACGATGGAGTTACATCAATGCCTGGAACGGTTCCACTACAACAAACTTCAATGTGTCGTTTAACGAATCTAATCAATTTTTTCTACACGCCCCCATTTAATTTAGGTACAAGGCAGTGCATTTTTACTTTATTTATGATGAAGTATGTGAATACATATAATTTACTTTGGTGTAACTCTACTACAGTCAATTTGTGATTTCGAATAGAAGAAGATCTGGGAAACTGTAATGTTTAAGTTGTCTTGAATGTATGCCTTTATTTTTGCTCCCAAGATTGCAGCTTGTACACTACCTGTCAAAAGTATGGGTACACCTAAGGAAAATATGTTTAAGATTTAAATAGCTATAACTTAGAGGTTATAATAGATATCGATAGAAATTAAATTTTATTTGGTTTACAAATATATGGTGGTTGACTGATATCAGCTTTGTAATTCCCTCTTCAATACTTTAGCTTATTGAGCCTTTCTTTCAAAACTCTTATAGTTACAATGTTAGAGTCTTAATCTGAGATACCGCGAATTTTATAAATCTGTAAATTGAGTTCAATAAATAATTCATCCATTTTTCCGAAAATATATATAATACCTTTTAAGTATCTTGTACTACATGCTTCGTGGAGACCAAAAGTAAAAGTTCCAAGATTCATGGAACAGTTTAAAAGCCGCTATCTCTGCAACTAGACACTTTTTCTGAAATCAGACTTCAATAAGTACAAAGGCTCTTGAAGCATATTGAATAAAAAGAGAAGCGAAATTGCGACTTTAAATTTTTGCGATTTCTATGGTTTGCTTTGAAAGAAAGGCTCAATAAGCTAAAGTATTGAAGAGAGAATTACAAAGCTTACATCAATCAACCACCATTATATTCGTAAACCAAACACAATTTAATTTTTATCGATATGTATTATAACCGCTAAGTTATAGCTATTTAAATCTTAAACATATTTTCTTTAGGTATACTTTTGACCGGTAGTGTAACTCCAGCCTTATCAAAGACAATTTCTTCTTAATTGGTAAGAGTTTAACCTTTGATATCATCATAGTGCGATGTACTTGCCTCTTCTTTATCGTCGACACGAAGGTAGCTAAAAGCAGCAAAGGCTTTATCACTAGCTTCAGTGAACGTGTGCAATTCAAAATAGTCCGACGTTCTGTCAAGGTAAGATCAAAGTATTTTTATCGGATGCAGTTTCGCATGTTCATTCAGCCAGTTTTTTGAGGCACTAAGGAAAAATTCAGGAATATTCTAATCACGTCCGGTTCCAGACTTCCGAACATCTTAAAGTATCAGCCATCTCTTTATGTACGTACGTATATCTCAAGGGCTTCGTTGAATACCCATTACACCAAAGAATTATTCATTATTTTTACGGATTGAACTTCTCTTGGATGCCACCACAAACTCCAAACGGAACTTCCAAGGTACGTGAAATCCTGGACTGACTCAAAGACATCAGACCCAAAACGGATGTTGTTGAATTGCTTGTTGTCTCTACTGGATTTCATGTACTTTGTCTTGTCCACGTTTATGAGGAGCCCCATTCTCTATGCAGCCTTACTAATATTACGAAAACTGTTTATCATTTCCTCCACATCCCGCGAAACGATATCAATATCATCGGCGTATCCAAGAAATTGAGACAATTTCACGAAGATGTTATTTTTAGACGGAACTCTCTTGTCTTTTCAAGATTCTGACGTAAGGTGAAAATTTTTCGATGGTGTACTTTCCTGGTCTAATACCGCACTGGTAACCCCCTATGATTTCGTTAAGATACGATTTTAGGCACTCACACAGAATACAAGATACGATTTTGTACGCCGCGTTGATTACACTAATACCTCGGTAATTCTTGCAATCCTTCTCGTCACCCTTTTTGTATATCGGCTTTATTAAACTGAGGTTCCATTCACTTGGCAGTTGCAGAGTTAGATATATTTTTTGAAAAGGCTGATACAGATGCTCCACAAAACTCTCTCCAGCTCTTTTAATGAGTTTATATCCAGGGCTTTTGTTGCGCTTCAACTTTGTTATCGTCTTGTGAAGGAGGTGGAATATCATCCAAGTTGTCCGGTGCCGATGCGCTCTCTTGAGTTTCAATTGAAGGTGAATCGTCTTTATTATGTGCAAGGAGCTCCGCGAAATACTCTCGTCATCTATAGAGAATGTCGTCTTCGTTCACTGTAAGCGGCGCGTACCCTTTCATTAGTCGCTTGACGTGCTGATAGAACTTCCGCGTGTCGCTTCTCCCATGTAGAACCTTTACTTTTTTCATCTCCGTGTTTTCGTATTGATGTTTCCGGGATCTACCAAATTGCAAAAAGAAAAACATTTGCTCCATAGATCCTCCACAGTCACGCTCGTCCGGACTTTCCGTACCTCTTGTTCAACTTTATTCGCGTAGGCGTTTGTAGTAACTCTCGACTTGAGGGCTTCGATGTTGCACATTTTCGCGTGACATCGCTTTTCCGTTTTTGCCATCGATATTCGCGACTATGTATTTCTCGGTCCTATTCTTTGTTTATGTTCCTTTATGTGAATCCTCCTATGGATGAAACATGTACAACTGACGACAAGCCCCTTACTTGCTGCAAAA
This sequence comes from Megaselia abdita, assembly GCA_001015175.1. NCBI lineage: Eukaryota > Metazoa > Arthropoda > Insecta > Diptera > Phoridae > Megaselia > Megaselia abdita. Next base: position 18,600 of record JXPG01016964.1, read on the forward strand.
GTTATGAGCTTCAATCCATTTTTCGAAGATTTACTTTGCTGAATACCAAAAATGCATCTATAGATCCTCTCTTTACCAATATTGGCATTAAAATCACCTATGACGTACTTCGCATCATGTTTTGGATATTTCTTCCGTCTACTATCCTGTATAATGTCGCTGCCTTCTTTTAGCGCTAAATATCAGCGTGCAGCTAAGCTCCTCCTTCCGCCTTCACGAAGTAGAGTGAGTACATAATCGTATCTCATTATCCATGGCTTTTTCGTGTTGTTTATCGCAAAGTTAGGTGATGGTAAATATCTGACATTTGATTAAGCGAAGTTACGTGATTGCAAGTTGTGTTGATACATAAGACGATAGAAAGTTAGAAGACGATGATATAGAAGGCTTCAAAAGGTTGGTAGTTGACGATGACGTAGATGACGGCATATAGTTATACGATAGTATATGTGTAGAGTAGCGACAAAGTATAAAACAAAATGGAAACTAAAAAAGCCATATGTGGTGAGACAACATTTTACGGATTTAGCTGACCACATCACTACAATTTTTTGACTAAAACTATAAAGAAACAAAAACTTCAAACAATTTGAATCATTTTATACATAAAAGCAATTCAATTTACTAATTGCTTAGAAAACAGATTTGTTATGTAAAGCAGTATAAGACAAGTACAAAGTTGTATTACAGATAAGATCTGATGTTCACCCCCTATTAGCAAGGAAAAACAAATTTTCATCATTTCATTTTAATTTTAATAATATGAAAGTTAGAGAAGTCAAGAGACCTGTAATTTACTGCTTATAGCCAGCGGGTATAAATTACATAAAAACGTAGCTCTATGTCAAACAACAAGATAGATATCTTTTAATTTCCGGTGTAACGCCAGCAACCAAACAAAGCAAGAACATAGCAGCAGCACCACAACACCAGGAGGGCGAATGGATTAAACAACCCTTTCTGTGTTCGTCGGGTAGGTTGACTGCTTATGCTTACGATTTCCTAAATCAAAATTAAATTGAGGCCATAATATAGCTATACATAGTTAGTCGAATGAGCTGGGTGGCTAAATAAATGAGAAATTTTCCATAATTACTTTGACATTACAATTTTAAAAAGGGATTCAAATCCTTATCTGATTATAAATAAATCAGAGTTTTTACAGTGCGTGTGACTCAAGTATTCAAATGTCTGTGTTAACTGGGTGTAGGTGTTTGGATGAAGAATGACAGAGAGGGTAAGAAAACAAGCCAGAAGGTGTTTTCAAATTTTCAAGGCAAGTTAACATACTGAGACCCTTCGCTTTTGTTATCTATGTTTTTCATCATTCTTCTTCTTTGATTTTTTTTATTTTACTGAAGCTACAAACGTGGACAGGATATTACATTTTCTTTACATCATATTTTGATGTTAAGGAAATTGATATTGTATACTGTAACATCCATCAGTACACTTCAACTTTAAGCATTTCCATTTAACGAATTGTTGTAGTTTTCTTTTGATTTACTATAAGAGGGGTAGGTTCATGAAACTCCGAAAAAATAAGCTTTAAACGGAACAAAATTTAAGAGTTTGACTTACTCCACTAATAAAGTACGAACAAAAATAGGAAAAAATCTTTGTGGGTTTTTTCAATACGCTCTGCAGATGAATTGTTCAATAGGAGAAATGTCTACTTAAATAAGTAAAATACTTACATTTATGGGTAAATATGACAAATTCTTACAACAATCTTTATAAGATTCCTACAAATGTAGGAATTTTACTTACTTTTATAACATTTCTGCATTAATAAGATTTGTTATCAAAAATGTAGGAATTTAACTTACTTTTGCGAAATTCCTAAAAATCTACAAGTAATGTAGCAATTTTACTCACATTTGTAAGATTCCCACAAATGTAGGAATTTTATTCACTTTTGTAGGAATTGCATTTACTTTTGTAAGTTTTCTACGAATTTAGGAATTGAACTTACTTTTGTGGAATTCTTCAAAGGTAGGAGTTCCACTTACTTTTATAACATTCCGACATTAATAAAAAATTTACCACAAATGTAGGAATTTTTACTTATTTATGTAAGATTCCTAAAAGGTATTAATTTTACTTACTTTTGGAAGATTCCTACAAATGTAGGAATTTTACTTACTTTTATGAGATTTCTGCATTAATAAGATTTGTTATCAAAAATGTAGGAATTTAACTTACTTTTGCGAAATTCCTAAAAATCTACAAGTAATGTAGCAATTTTACTCACATTTGTAAGATTCCCACAAATGTAGGAATTTTATTCACTTTTGTAGGAATTGCATTTACTTTTGTAAGTTTTCTACGAATTTAGGAATTGAACTTACTTTTGTGGAATTCTTCAAAGGTAGGAGTTCCACTTACTTTTATAACATTCCGACATTAATAAAAAATTTACCACAAATGTAGGAATTTTTACTTATTTATGTAAGATTCCTAAAAGGTATTAATTTTACTTACTTTTGGAAGATTCCTACAAATGTAGGAATTTTACTTACTTTTATGAGATTCCTTCAAATGTAGGAATTTTACTTGTTTTTCTACTTACTTTTGTAAGATTCCTACTAATTCCTAATAATGTAGGAATTTCACTTATTTCATAAGATTTATTTTTTATTCTGATGAAACTTTGGCATTAATCAGATTTTCTACCACAAATGTAGGAAATTTACTTACTTTTCCATATAATTGCTATATATTTTTATACCTACCTTTACCTTACCTTTTGTTGCTTACAAC
>JXPG01017027.1:0-12023 GCA_001015175.1 Megaselia abdita
TAAACAATTACGTTGATATATAAAAACTTTGCAAATTTGTATATTAGGATGGTTTTAATAGATTTTTTTCAAGAATTTAAATGAAGAATGCTTAGATTCTTGTTGTAATTAATTATATTAATTAAATTATTACCATTAATATTTAAAATTTAAAACATCTTATAGCAAGAAAAGTTATGAGTTAAAAATATATTTATAAGATTTAAAAGCAACATTTTCAGAAAAAGTAGCATATTTTGATAACATTAAAAATAATAAAAAATTAAACAATTAGAAACTAAAAATCAGTAAGTTTGTGGGAATTCTATTTTAATTAAAATATTTTATTTCTCCATTAAAAAAGTGTGAAAGTTAAATTAATTCTTTTCAAAATAAGATTTCAAAAACATATTTTTTTGCAATTTTAATAATACCTTAAAGATATTTAATTCTAAGAATTGTAATATTAAAAAAATACATATTTTAATAAATTTATAGAATGTTGAAAAAAATATATAAACAATTATTCGAAGATTCAGTTTTAAAAAATGTAAGACAAGCTTTTTAAATTTTTATCTTAAACATTCATTTTTAAAGTTATTCAAATTTTTTTTTACAGAAAAGTGCATTCAAAAAATAATGCAAAATAGAATACTTTACTCAATATTATTTCCTTATATAGAGTTTTTTTTAATCGTTAAGCGTTTCATAATAAAACCTTGTAAAAATGTTTCAACAAAAATATTGAAAATATATTTAAGATGTGAAATCTTTAATGTTTTGTTAGTGTTATAAATGCCAAAGTTTAGTATTATTTATAACATTATGAACTTTATGTAATTTTTAGTATAGCACTTACATTTTTTGAAAAGTTTTGAGAACACATTTTTGTTGTCTTATTATTAGTTATTAAAAATATTAAAAAGTTTAAAATATTGCATCAGATTTCCTTATAAATGTATGAAAACTATAAATTTTAAAAGCTGCAATTATTTCTTCTTTGTGTTCCAGGCTCTTAATTTAACAAATATTAGAAATAATAAAATTTTCATATTTCAGACAGACCTTTCAATTTAGTATTGTTTTAATGAACTTTTTACATACAACTAAACCAAAAACAATATATGAGCCAAAAAATATATTTTAACAAATCTCATATAACATTTTATTTGTATTTCTTATTTTTTAAAAAATAATTTCTTATGTCCCAAACAAAAAAAAAATTGACAACATTTTCAAAAAAAAAATTAAAAAAAAATAAAAGATACCAAAAATACCAAAGAATTTAATCTTTTCATTTTCACTTTATACGTACTGAACATTTATATAAAATCTTGAGAGAGCTGCACTTACATGTAAGAGTGAAATTTGAATAAGTTTTTGGATTCTCATTTTATTCCTTTTTTATTTACTATCTCACTGTTCAAAACTATGGTGTTAAATGTACACGTTTGAGGTGTAGACATAGCATTACGTATGTTAGACTTGCATTGATGTGTATTCCATTACAGATATAAAAATAACTACACCTTTTGACGTGTACACATTATATTACAAATCAAAACCTATAGTTTTTGCTATACCGATTGAGGTATAACGATTTACACTTGTGCTTGACACATTATTTTAGACTCATATTAAACATTTTCGTCAAACCATACTCCTTTTTTTTATTGAAGAATAACTTTCTACGAAATTTCGTTTTAGATTTTTTGTATCCACTACTTTTTATACGTACATTCTATATTTTTGCAACATTACGTATGTTAAAAAATAACACTGAAGCCTCGAGCCACAGATTTAATCTTTATTTTAGAATGGTTTGCTACCCTAATTGAAATAAAGAATAACACATTTTAATAATATTTGTTCATCATTTAAAAATGTTTACATTAAAACGAATTTTTACTATTCGCACCAACTTTGTAGTAACTTGAACCCCTAAAGGTATAGCTTTTACACCTTTTCTATTTTCGGTATATTCAAATTAAAAACTTATTGTAAAGCATAATTTCGAATCTTCAAAAACTTTCTTAAATTCAAGTCTTTATCTTTAATGTTCGTGTTGAGGGAGGTCATGAGAAAGATAATCAATAAGAAAGGAAAACAATATCAATAAAAACATTGATTCTAACTTTATTGATTACTTACTGAGACGAAGACTCCTGTCATGGGTAAGATGACCATGAAATTCCAACAAACATGCTCCACTATATCTCAGCTTAGATTTGGATAGTGTATCCTAAAAAAATGATGTAATTACAAGATATATTTACATTGACCTTACATTTTTTAAAATGTGTAAGCTTTACTGTTTCTAATCAGATATATTATTACCTGCATCTCCGCATCGTTAACTTCAGCATTAGAAACAAATCCTTGTTTCAATATTGATATCATTTTGGTTTATACTTAAATGGCATTTAAGATTCTTTCGATTTCACAGAACAAANTGATGTAATTACAAGATATATTTACATTGACCTTACATTTTTTAAAATGTGTAAGCTTTACTGTTTCTAATCAGATATATTATTACCTGCATCTCCGCATCGTTAACTTCAGCATTAGAAACAAATCCTTGTTTCAATATTGATATCATTTTGGTTTATACTTAAATGGCATTTAAGATTCTTTCGATTTCACAGAACAAATCATGAAATGCTTATGACTTCCTAATTTAGTCCATGAATTGTTGTTAATAATAGCTTGATTCAGTAAAAGATTAGTCATTAATACTCTAAGAATATTAAATGTATTATAAAAAATCTTTTTACATACACTTAAAAAAAGTATGTAAAAAAAATGTGTCTACACAAAATTGTAACTAAAATAAATGGCAGTTTATCTGACAACATTGCTATGGTAGGTTTGATTCCACCATCAATTCCATGTTGTTCTTACTTATAACTTGAAAAATTTATGTAATTGTTATAAGTAGCTTTTATTTAAACATTTTTTAAAATTTAATTTAATACAATTATATTTATTATTTTGTTGGAAACCATTCAAAAACTACAGTATAGAATCTAGAGAATAATTTTCCCAACAAAAAAAAATGATGAAAAATGTCAATTTGAATCTTGAACATGTTCGTTCTGACGAAAACCACGACTGCGGTTTTAAAACAATTAATGATACTTAGACTAGTAATATTTACTAATAATCGCTACATAAAAAAAATGTAGATTGAATTTGAACTATTTTGTATAATAAACAAAATTTACCTATCTACTGTCCGTCTGTTTGGCTGTTTTTCTTAAAGTCAGTCCGGAAACACTCACAAACGTATATGTTAAATAAAAATAAAACATTCTAAATAAAAAGAGAATCCATAGTTGACTAGTCCATAAATCCATCGAGATAAAAATACATAATTGCAAGATTGATTAATTAAAACAGGCGCCTAATTGCCTTATTTAGACATTTCAGCATTTCACTGTTAATTTAATAAAAAAAAGTTAATAAAAAAGTCTATAAATTTGTAGTTTATTATGTCGCCTTTAAATAATTTAACGTATCGACTTCAAATTGAAAGAATATTAATTACAAAACTATTATATGGTTCATCTTTGACGTGTGCTTTTTTCCATGAAAGAAGACAGCAACAAGGTAGAAATCGATTTGGATGGAGAAAAAAGGTAGATATGGTCTGGGTAGGCGCCTCCAATCTCAATAGCTAAGTAAAGTAAATGAATAAAACCGAATTATTAATTTAAATTTTTATTATAGTAAATTTATATAGATAATTACAAAAAAACAAAAGAAACTAATAAATTAATCAAAATGTGCATGAATACGGTCTGGTCTTCATTTCATAGTTTATAGAGATGAAACGAATATTTCACCAGAAATCTTAAACATCGTCATAAAACGAAATTATAATACAAAATTGATTTTTTGTGTTCTCCGATTTCTTGGTTTCAAATGTATATTCTAATATTATAAAAACGAAAGCAAGTGCAAGGTTGAGCAGTGGGTTTTTCATTGCGAAAAGTTTTTGGATATTGTCGCGACATTATTTCTCTATATCATTCAAAATGCTTACATATGGGATTATTGATTTATTGGAAACAAATAAATTCTCGATTAATATGAAACAATAGAATTCGTATATATAAAAAGTGCATTGGTGTATATTACAATTCATAACAAATTTTTCCAACAAAAGTCTAAGAGGGAGAACTAAAGCTCTTATTTGGAAGAGCAGATGGGAAACACATAGAAAATAATATCACTGCTGTACCCTGAGCAACCTTCCAATATTTCTGGTGAAATATTTAATAGTTTCAAAAGTTTAAAAGTCGAAAAAGCCAAGAAGATATCATGTGCAATATTTATAGTGAAATCAAGGAATTTATCTGTTCACAAGATGAAGAAATTTGAAGAACATTTGTTTGAAGAAGAAAACTTGGATGACCTGCATTAAGGAAGATAGATACAATTTGGACGGTGAAGATATTGTATGAATTAATAATCACTGTGAAGATTTTTATGTAAAGAAAATAATTAAAATTATTTTAAATTCTAAACTACAAATTCAACTATTCGTTTCAGATCTAAAATCATCGTCTTTAGCAGATTGTAGATGGCTACTTTTGATAGACATATATCATGATGAAAAATTGACATAAATTAACGAACTGAAGAACGCATACACTAAGATCAGTACTGAGGAGGCAGAAAGAGTGGACTCATTGAGAAACAGTAAGCAATTCAACCCCATCAGTTCAAGACTGTGCCAGATTTCATATTTTTGGAAGTTCTGTTAGTACTGACAATGACAATCACCTTGGAGACTAAACGAAGAATCATGCTTGCCAACCGTACAAGGATCAAGGATCTTCCTCTCATGTATGGGACCGATTCCTGAACATTTCAGACGCAGATAAAAACATTTTATGATCCTGTATAGGAATCCGAGTCTAGAATGGATGATGCAAACCACCGAAGAAAATCCTGACCTAGTTGGAAAAAGAAGACCAAGTCAACAAAGACTCAGGTGGCTTGATTCTGTAGACAAGACACCCAGAGGAAAAATAACAAGTTTTTCCACACAAAAAAACCAGAAATTCTGAAAAGTAGCATTTCCAGAATTTCAGAACAAAATAAACAAGTAATCAGAAGAAATACAGAAAACCTCAAATTCGTTTCAGTTTTTCTGAAGATAAATACCAATAAAAAATATTGTTTTCATCCAAAAATTCATCAGACCAAATTATTTTCAACTATTCTTCATTGATTTGCAGAAAATCTGAAAACATTTTCAGGTTTTCTAAAAAGTGTTGAAATTATCTCCATCGAGGTGTCAGGGAAAAAAAATAGCAAATCTAAATTTGAAGCCAAAAAATTGCAAAAATCTGAAATATACCAGATTTTTACAAAACAAGCTATTGATTCATTGAAAAAGTACCTCAACGCGAAATCTTTGATGCATTGAAAGCCAAATCGTACATTCATAAAAAAATATTATATAGAATAAAGTAAATAATTGAATTAAATTAATATTTTGAAAATATTAACAACTGAAGTTATAAAATTGGATTCTAATACAAAAGTAGACATTTTTAAAACGATTACAATTTTACTAAAATTATATTACCTAAAATCATAAAATATAAAAATGAGTTTTGTATTTTTGTTCCTTATACAAATAGATAAGGGTGATCATATTTTTTCCAGGATAGGTTCATTTTACTTACAAGTCTAATATTTTTTGTGACGCTACGTAACGGTTGAGCATAAGCGAAAAGTAAGGTCCAGAAATTTTTAATTTTAAATATAGAATATATTAAATATGGGCATCGTTGGACGGGGAATTTTGGCAGAAGTCAGGATGTATGGAGTCGATTTCTGGAATTTTAATATTTTCAAAGATTGGAGATATTTGGAATCGATTTCTGGGATTTTAATTAGATCCAAAATTCCACAAACGGTCTCGTGGCCAAATTTCGATTTTCGCAATGATANTTTGGTATCATTGGACCAGGAATTTTGAGAGGACTCAGAANGATACCAACATTGGACCAGGAATTTTGAGAGGACTCAGAAAATTCCATATGAGCTTCCATACGTAGTTTAATAAAAAACGTAAAGTAAGAAAAAAGTAGCCTATTTCTATTTCTGAACTAATAGCCTTAATATTGATCAACTAAAAATAGTTTGATTGCCCGATAAAAAGCTTTTGGTGGTTAGAAGGTCAAACTTTTGCCTTAAAATATGAGGTTTCGTCTTAATTTGTTGATAATAATTCTTTACATAATAAACTCCTTTGATAGAAAAGAGTCCTTCAGCCTTTATTTCCTACATTTAGCCTTGAATACATTTTAAAATATTATTAAAGTGTTTTGGAATTCTTCTACTTCGAAAACTTATTTTAAACGATCTTAACCGATAAAACAAATAATCTCTTCGAAGATATTAGTTGAAATTTTCACGAAAATACTATCGAAAGCGAAATAAACGCGTTGCTAATTTTACTAAGGAATATTCAATTGAAAATAACAATTGACTATATGATCCTTTCTACAGTAAAATTTAGAAGGTATATTTTTGTGTTCACGTTTTCAGAAATACACCAAAATATTAACTTTATTCTTAATATTTAATATTTAATTTTTAAATATATATTCAAAGCTTTCTGTTTATCTAAATAATCATCATTTGAAGACTTGTTATAATGTTCCTTGTCTGGAATATTTTTTCAAAATTCTAAATGTTTGTACAGAACCTTAATTCAAACATTATTTATTTTCTAAATTATTTTATTGTATAAATTGTGTATCCATGTTTTATATTTGATCGCTATGTATATATTTTCTCGCATTGATTCCAACAAATACAATACAACTTTTAATGAATAAAAACATTTGAAAAAAAAAAAATATTTGGAGCTCTAAAAACTGTAGCTTGTGACTTGCATTTTCTTTTCTTCTAAATTTTGTATGATTGTTTATTTTATATTTTTCATTATTTTTTTAAATTCAAAAGTTTTTTGTCAATTTCAATTGTTTTTTTTAATTAAACTATTTAAGAAACTTAAAGAACAATGTGTTTTTATTTTTCTATTTTTAGACTCTCAAGAATAATTAGTAATACTTAGCCCTGAAAAATTATATTTCATATTATTTTTGTTTATTTATGAAAAAATATATTCTATGTTTTTGAAATTATAATTATACTTTAAATGCCATTTCTTTTCTTCTTATTTTAATCGGATATAATCACAAAACCTTAAATTGTTTTCATCCTTTTCTGGTTTAAATTTTTAGGGAAAGATTCTAGTGAATTCTTAAAAAAGTTCCAATGAAAAAGTTAATCATTTCTTTTTAAACTAACAATAGAAACCAGCTCAAAGTGAACGTCTTAAAAGAAAAATGTATTACTGTGTTTCAGATACAAGATATGTATCTCATATTTTATATATAGTGTTATGAAAATAACACTAAAGAAAATGTATATATATATATATATTTATGTAGATTATGGAGCTTTAAAAAATATTATTTTTTTCTGTAACGGTTTTTTTAGAGTTCAAAATTTGTATTATCTCTATCTCGGAATTCAAGCCTTTTAAGAATTAAATTTGATAAAAAAAATAAATAATTTTTATTTATGTTGTCAACATAAAACGTCTTAAAAATGTTATTTAACTATTTATAAACAAAAAAAAAGGGTTGTTATTTTTTTAAAAGAAAGGAATATTTAAATTAAATTTCATCATTAAAAAAAGTGTTTGAAGTTTGAAATTTTACAGAAAATGTTTTAAGATTCCTTACAACATTTTAAATACAAAGTTCAAAGTACAATACATTATAAAATATTTTGATTCAGAATTGCGAGAATATTTTAGATTTCGTTAATATATAAAATTATAAAATTTAATTTAACTTCTGTATGCTTTGATTTTATTTTCATTTCATGTTAAATTAAGATTATAATGTTATATATATTTTTTTAACCTTTGTTTTTTTTATATTTCATATTTTTACAGCAAATATTGTTAGCTCATTAAATTCATTTTGGGAGTTCCATTAATCACATTCTGAATAATTCTCATTCTGGCTTTCTACAAAAACTCATTCTTTTTTCTCGAAAAAACTGTTGTGAAAGAAACATTGTTTTAAAATAATTTCAAACAATCTTGAATTTTGTGTATTTTAAGGTTCATAATTTTCATAAAATTGGTTTTAATTTGCTTACGTTTTCAAGACCTTAAATGTTACTGTCGTCCCTAGAACCAAGGGGCAAACACTCCTTAAAATGTTGTACCAGAATTCCTACAAACCAAAATTTCGCACATTTTCCATTGGATTTGGTAAAAGATTTTTTAACAAAATAGTAATAAAGGATTTTATTAGAAATTAAGTAATTTTGTAAGTTTATTATGTGATTTTGTAAGAAGCCTTGGGTTTTTTATAGATACCATAGATTTTGAATTATTTCTTAAAATGTGACAGATTTATTTTTCAAAAATTCCAGTGGCTTTCCATTTGCTTGCCTTGAACATTGAAACAAAAAAGGACATAGCCTTTCTGATAATTAACTATAAAATAATCCCTTTTAGTTTATTTTTAGTATAATAACAAGCTATTTTAAGCCTTTGTAACATAATAAGCAATTACAATATCCTTTTAACCTATATACCATTTCCAACTGTCCTTTAAATAATTAAATAAAACTATAGATAAAATCTCCCACAAATCAAAATACACAACGCTCAAAAACAGAAAAAAAGAATACAAAATAAAAAATGATTAATAAAAGATATGTTACCTAAAATTCCATGGTATTCCACTACAAACCATCAAATTAATTTTTATTGACCCAATAAAAATCATCAAAACAGTTCCATCGATATAAAACTAAAAGAACAACAACATCGATTATTATTAGGTTGATTTTCTTTCAATTTTCAACCACAAATGTACAACAGGAGGCTGAGTTGTTGATGATGATGGTGATGGCGATCCGAGGCACAGACCCCCCTTCACTTGTGTCAACTGAAACGTCAACAGACCAACCAACGAGTTGACATTTTACTATCTTCCAATTTTAATGTTATATTTCATTTGGCGTCCCGTAACATAGCGTAGTGATGATGTCTGATACCTTCTCCTCAAACATCATCCGTATCGCTTAGTTTTGATCGATGTAATAAAATTTATAAATTTAGATTGTTGGTTTCTAATTTTATTGGTTTTCTTTCCTTTCCTTGGTAAAATGTAATGGTGGGTCGACGGTGATCATATCGACGACAGTTTGTTATAATAGATTCGAAGTATTGGAAATATTATTAACATAAATTCTGAGGTTATCTTTGACGTGATCTTTATGTTATTTAGAGCAATATTTACCTCACGTATAAGTTTTTCTTCATATTGAACAAGTGGAATCAACTCTTTGATTTTATTTGATTTAATTTGATGTATGGATGACTGGTTTCGATATTAATTGGTGTTTCGATAATTCTCTCCCTTTTACAAACATTACAAGAAAATGTTTTTAGGTTTACATTGATTGTCAATTTGAGCTTAGTGATGTCATTCTTGTCATGTCATTTCAAACGAAATGGGTTTTGTTTGATTGATGTGGATTCTTTGTTTTATTGATTTTGATAGTCTTAATTTGTCTGATGATATTGGCGTTAGTTAAAATTGTAGATAGAAATGGCTTATATCTTCGTTTTGTCCGAATGTCTGCCGTAAGCCTTTGCAACGCAGATTTGAAAGCGTAAGCTTTGTTCAATCTGAGCATGTCTGACTACAAACTAACATTAACAGCGTTTTTTTTTTCTAGGCCAGATGATCTTAGAGCTTAAATGCTAGAAGCTTCCTTTTTTTAAAGTTTTTTTTTAATTAAGTTAAGAAAATCTTAATCGACTCTAATGTTTGATACAGCGTTTTAAAGATACTAATGACGACTTTCAACCCTCATCATTACTTTTTTAAAGTGAAATCTACTGCATCTCTTCATTCATTCTACTTCCATTATATAGTTTGTTCCTGGAACTGTCGGTTTATGTTCAAATATTTTTACTTAAAAATATGAAGGAGATAAATTCCAGAATTTACTGCAAGAAGTTTGGTTGAACCTGCTGTTGAGTTAAAAACTTCGGTCGTTTCTCAAAATCAAATGTACTCCAAAGACGTTGAATTTTTGTTTCTAGCTAGATTCTTGTGTTTTAGTTCCACTTTTTCTTCTGGGTTTGAATGCTATGGGTGGCATTCCTGTTTTTATGTTAGCGTCATCTGGATATCTAAATTAAATCTGAAAAGACACTTCTACACACATAAATCTGCAACTACTTTACAACAAAACATTTAATTTGCAATTATTCTTGAAAGGTGATGCAAACTACTGAAATTCTAGTTTCCTAAGAATTCTAGTGTCAGGGACTGATTATAAAATTTTGAAAATTCCAACTGTGCTATCCACCCAGATTAAAATGTCAACAGTTTATTGAACACAATTAAAATGATCTGAATTTTTGTTTCCAACACTCAGAATATTTTGTTCAATCAAAATTACTTTCAATATCATATTTTGTATTCATTGTAAAGTTACTTTTAAGAATTTTACAAAATAAAAATTAAATGTAGACCCTTTTTTAGCAGTACATTACTCATTACCCTTAATCTGTGAGTGCCCTGGTACCCATAGGGTTATCAAGCTAAATTTGCTATCGATTAGACAAAGTCTAGGGCTTTAATCGCTGCCTGTCCACAGAGTAACCTGTCAGTACCACCAGAATATTGTCTGCTAGCTCTTTAGTTTAATAGCCATCCTGTCTCCTGTTTAGGAAAGATCCGTGAAAACCCTCCAATCATATCCTGGGAGGGGTTCTATCATCACGTAAAAATATATACCACTAGATGGTGGGTGTAATGATTTCTGCTTTTCAGAAATGGTGGACAAGAAGTGCTGGAGGCGTTAGAATCTATCTCGAAAATAAGTACAAAGCCAGAGTTTTATCGACGGTGAGTAAGAATTCATTATTTTAGAAGTTTCATTATCATCTACCAATCTTCTTCTTGGATGTACATATAAACCACCAATCTGTACACATTTAGTAAACTTTTTTAATGAGATGAACAGCTACTGTGGTAAATTTCAACATATCATTGTCTGTGGAGATTTCAACATCAACCCACTCAAATCTTCAAACGTTTGTAATGAGTACGTAGATTCAGAGGCTGGAATTTGTCAATACGGAAGTTCAAACTCACTTCCAAGGTGCACAAACATTATTGGACCATGTTCTTTTTTCCGAAGTAAACCGTATAAGCAGCTTTCAGCTCCGTAGAGCAAAACTTGCATGATTAGCTGGTGATAGAGCCTCGCTTTTGTTTTACGAGATAGTTGTTTTAAACATAGTAGTTTGCTCAAGCTGTAAAGACATCTGTTGGCGAGCACAATTCTTCGTTTGACCTCTGTTGTGATGTTGTTGTCGCTCGTAACCTCGGTTCCCAAGTAAATGAAGTTTCGCACTACCTCGAAGTTGTAGTCCCCCAGCCGAACATTTGGTCCTACTCGATCGTGGCTGGGTTGACGAAGACTTGAGAGCATGGATTTAGTCTTCTCTCCATTAACTTTAAGACCCACCGAACTTGCTTTTTCGTCGATTGCCAGAAACTGCTGTTCTACGCTTGTTGCGGCTCTCCCGATGATATCAATATCATCTGCGTAAGCTAGAATTTGGATCGATTTGTGGAAGATGTCATCGTTGGTTTTTACACGAGCAGCTCGCATGATCATCTCCAGCAGGATGTTAAAGAAGCTACACGACAATGCATCACCCTGACGGAAACCTCTAACAGTACGAAACTTGTTAGTTGTTGTACCAGCAGCTTTTACACTACTCAGAGTGTTCTTCAGCGTCATTTGACTTAACTTGATGAATTTCATGAAGATGCTAAATCTGTTCATAGCTGCAAATAGCAGCTAATAGTAGGCGTGTAGTAAGCTTGTTTTAAGTCAACAAATAGGTGGTGAGTGTCGACTTAAAATTCGTGGGTTTTCTCGAGGATTTGCCTTAGTGTGAA
>JXPG01017078.1:428-14166 GCA_001015175.1 Megaselia abdita
TATCTATCTATCTATCTATCTATCTATCTATCTATCTATCTACCTACTCCAACTGTGACTAAATGGTATTTATTTCCTTCATCGGTGCTATATCGCACGATGATGAAGAAACACTAAACTAAAGATAATACTAGTATTGATATATGAGGCGGAATAGTGTCATTTGAGATAAGAATCAGTATTTGAGAGTAAAACAATGCGTATGATGTATGGAATTATCTGTGAAAATAACGAATGGAGAATGAGTTACAACCATGAGCTATATCAGTTGGCAAATCAGAATGGCAAAGCAACAGATGTGATGGCTTGGGTATGTATACAGCATGCATGACAAGGCTTCACTAAAGAAAATAGATTTCACTATTTCTAATGGGAGACGAAGGCGAGGTCTGCAAAGGATGGACTGTTTAGAAGAGGAGCTAGCATCAAAGGGCATCAGTAAATGGATGACAATATCTGTGGACCGAGCGAGTTGGGGACAAACGACTGGTAGATTATGAAGCAGCTCGTAAAATCTTCATAGAAATCTATTGATTAAAAAGAGCTTATTAAGAACAGAGTTTTTGTGCTAAGTGTATCATTACATACTCCTACTGCTCCGTAAAGCCAGTCACCCTACCTAAAACTGAAATAGTCAAGTCAGAAGTAATAAACGCCACAATAACTCAAATAATTATTGAAGAAGTCCGACAGCAATTCCCAGCCGATGGCGCTTTACTGCCAAAGAATTTTATCACACTTTTCTTTCTTCTCTTCTTTTTATAACAAGATCGTGACTTACAGAAAACAGATTATGAGCAAACTGCAATGAAATATTTTCTTTTCTATTTGAAATTGCCCTCGAGATGATATAAAAAAAGTGTATTATAAAGTTTATGGCTATTCCCCTTCTAGAAATTGTTTGCATAATAAGAAAAAAATCTTATCAAGAAACTAACCTAACATTTACATTATCATACGAACGTCAACGTTGGGGTTGGTCATAAAAATAATTATTATCACTTCAAATGCAAGGCAAAACCTAACCTCAAATTGATTAGGAAATTATGTGAAGCGAGTACTTTGTTATGTAAATTTATTCGACGAAAATGAAAGGAATGCATTATTTCAACTCTCCGTCTCCATGGAAGAGCTAATCCAACATTTATTGAGTTCGTTTACCATTACAAGGACGGAGTGGATTAGGGTGGATTATTGTGGCAAATGTATATTACACTACAGTTTTAACTAGACATAACAAACAACCACATTTAATGCAATCAACTCTCAATCTAACCTAAAGTTAAACAATGTTTGCACTCTTTCCAAATGTGTGAAAGATCCGCCCTAAGACTAAGCTCATATAGAACAGAATCAATCAAAAATTTTGAAAATTCTAATTTACATGCTATGAAAACCTAATTAAATCAACATGCATGATGTCGAATACTCTACTTTGATATTTATGGAAAACAATTACTAGCCAAAGGATTTGTTTATTATATGCGTGTGTGTGTTTAATGTTTTTGGGTGAATGTATGGATCAGAGGCTTATATCATGTTGTTGCATCAATTAGTATAAGTGACAAAATTTTGTATTTGCTTTTCGGATAAATTTGAATAATTGAGTTGGTTGGTAAGGGTGGTGAGTGATGACTTTTACTTTATTATTTTGGCTTCAATTTCAAATGGTTGTTTGTTTATTTATTGCATGTCAGATTGAGGATTAAGAGATAACATTTAAAAGGTTTCAAAAAGATAAACATTTTTTTAATGACAACATTCGTCAGGAAAGCTATTGGTAAGCGACGAAGACATTCTTGCGTTATATGCAAACTCTAGTATCGTAGATATCGTGCGAATACAACAACTTCGGTGGCTTGGACATGTTGGCTCATATCGGATGAAGCCCACCCAACAAAAAATCGCAGCACAAGCTAGAACCGAAGGTTCCCGACGACAGGGTCGACAATGGTTGCGATGCGATGGTTAGATTGCCTGGAAGAAGAACTTACATCAAAAGGAATCACAAACTGAACCGCTGAGACCGCATACCGAGAGAGATGGAGACAAATTCTGGATCTATTCCTTAAGTTCTGGACCCTTCCGTTTTTCACGTATTTCAAGAAGTCTTATCCAGTCTTACACCAGTGATAATTTTTATGCAAACCTTCACTTGATTAAAAGTAGTTTATAGTATATTGTTCTAGGAATTGTTATTTGGCAACAAAAAACATTTATTTGCTATTTTTAATTTTTTTAGTTTGAGATATTTTTTTGAAATGTAAAAACCTTGAAAAAAAAAATTCTTCTTTTCAAAATTGCAATGTTTAAAAAAATATTTCTTAATTTCAGTGGTATAACTGATTATTTTTTATTGTGTATGAGTATCATTACATTATCAATTTTCAAAAATTATAACATTAATTCGTTACGTTACTGCAATTTTTCAACGAATACGATATAACGAATAATTTGTTACAGAGTTTTTGATAATAATTATAATAAAATAAACACGAATCTAAATATAAAATTTGAGTTTCTTAAGAAAGTAAATATCGGTTTTGAAAAATAAAAAAATATTCTAATATTTTTAAAATATGAAAATACACTTATTTAAGAAATTGCAAAAAAGAAAAAAAATAATAAAAAATATTAAATGAAGCGGTGCACTAGAACTGCGTTCCGTAGTAGGACTAGGGTTTTTTTTTTGTTATAATAATTTGTCGCTTCGAATAATATATTAGGAACCAAATAATCATACTAGGAATCGTAAATTCCCTAAAAATACATTTTTCTTTAGTTGCCCCTTTCCTACGCCCATGTATTTCCAAAATTTTGATGGGGGTTTGTAGGTCTTCTTGGTACCTTCAAAATAATGTATCAAACGACCCTGCATGATTCCAGGTTACTGTTTTTCGCCTCCCTATGCCACTGCCTACAAAAATTCCAAAAAGTCATTATGGGGGTTTAAGGGCCTCAGCAGTACCTTTAAAACGCGGCATCAAACTTGAGAATCGAATAAAATTTGTTTAACTAAAATTTAAAAAAACTTAAAATGGAAATTTCTAGAAATGGAAGTTTCCATTTAAAAAAAAAAAAACCCTAAAAAGGATAATGACTCAAGGAAACTTATTAAGGAATGTTTGCTTCCTATATGTTTACCAGCTGTTCTTACATCTATTTTGTTAGGATAATAAAATTTTAGAATGTTGAATTTGAAAACTTAGAAACATGTCCTTTGCTATAAATAAATATTTGAAAATTAAAAGCTTAATTCAATTTGTTTTTTAAATGGAAATAAAACATAAACTTTAAAAACACAAAAAAACGATGTCATGTTTAATTATTTATATTATCTAATAAAAGTTCTATCAAAAGTTTCAAGTTTTAAAAAACTCTGTAAATGCATGTTTACTTTCTTTTTGTATAATATTGAGTTATTAGATATTTTAAATTTTTTCGGTTAAGTTATTTTGTTGGTATCGTTATTACGTCGTAACGGTGTAGATATTTTTGTTTAATTTTCGGTGTGTATTTTCATCTATAAAAAAAACAAAAAACAAAAAAAAAAGCAAACAAATAACAGTTCCAGGAAATAAAAATAATAAAATCAATTTAAATGCCATATTGTACTATTTTTGTTAGATAATTCCGAAACCATTTCTTGCTGTGTGCATATACAAACTTTAACTATAATTCGTAACTAAAAAGAATGACTTGCTGCCATGAAAATGTGATAAAGCAACAGTTTTCCTCGAAACCTTAGTATAGAGAGGTGTGCAACATGAACTACCAGCACAGAGTTGTATGCATAAACAGGAAAAAAAACTGCGCATATTATTTGCAATATAATAATAATTTCAACAATTTTATTAGTAGCAATAAAATAATCAGTAGAGGACAAATGACTAGGGGCTACATTTTGCATAGGAGTTTGTTCGAGCAAACGTCTATATTTAGCTATGTTTTTATGGATGGCGTGTTTTAATTGCTCGCTTCATGCGTAAAAGTCGAGACCGAAATATGGCTGTTTTAAGTTGCTGTGGTTAATAAAAATATATTGAATTACGATTTTTACAGAATGATGATTCAAATACTAGAAGTATTTACATATACATATCTTAAGTTTAGGGTTTTTCACTGTGTCTCTCAAATTCTTTGAAAAATTAGATAATAAACATTGTCTGATATTTTCAGAGGGTAGCTATTTCTGTCTGAATTTAGTCATCAACAAGTTTTCCGGAAATAGAAAAATAATCACACAACTATTTTAAAAAAATATCAACATCATAGCAGCAGAAAAATTACTGAACGACATCTAATTTGTTGTTTCATCAGAAAGCTTTGAGGTGTAATGTGTACACGCTAAAAGGTTAGCCATTGTTATACCAGAAATGGAATACACATCAATAATTATCGAGAATTGCGTCGGTAAAAAAAAATTAAGCGTGAAGCTCAGAGGTGTAATGCTATATCTACACCTCAAACGGGTAAATTTAACTACTCGATTTTTAACAGTGTAAGAACAACGGGCTTGTCGTACAATTTAATGAAAATAGCAAAATCACGACTGACAGTCTCAGACTATAGTCGAATGTTTTTATTCTAAGTTGAAAATTTAAATGTATATTTTTGCATTATTTACGAATAAAATTATTATAATTATTATTATTACAAAGAGGCCCGCGTTTTTGTATATATATATATATATTTACAATACATTTTTCATTGAATTGAAATTAAAAAATCATAATATTAATTATTAAATCATTAATAACAAAACCGTTTTTAAATTTTTAAAATATTTTAAATATAAAATCACATTAGAAAAAATGTAAATGTAAATAATATTAAATTTAATTACATCTTTTTTTCAATTAGAAATAAAAGTTTTGCAACAATATTTTTTTGTTTTTATTTTAATAGTGTGATATTAAATTATAATATAATAAACACTTTTCTATATTTTTTGAATTTATGAAGTATTTTTGAGAATACAAAAAGTATACAAAAATAATAAAAATTATAACAATAATTAAACAAGTTGTCTAAAAACCCATAATTATTTATATATCATAAATATTGTTTAATAAATATGATGGAAACTTTTTGTAAGTTTTAAGATTATCCAAGAAAATATACATTCTTAATATTTTTTTTAAATATAAATTATAAATTTAAAAGTGGTATAATGAAAAAAAATAATAAAATAACAATCATAAATTGTAAAACGTAATTATTGCCTATCCAAATTTTCAAAAACTTAGAAAAACAAATTTCATTTGGATTTATTTTTATATTTATAATAAAATGAAAAGATCATTAATAGAAAATAAAAATATGGATTTTTGTTTTTTTTATTTCAATAAATATCAAACTCAAATAATACCAAAAATAATTTCTTGTAACATATTTTTAAATTTAAAAACAATATTAAAAATGAAATTTTAATAAAAAATAAATATGCAGAGATTTAAAAAAAAAATATTAAATTATTACTAATAACCAAAAGAAATAAAAAAAAAATACATTATTTTTAATATTAATATTTTTAGATTTTGAGTTTAGAAGACAAACTTTGATATATTAGGAAGTTTTGATATATTAGGAAGAAAATTTACATATTTTGAACATTAAAAATAATAAAAAAATAGAATTAGAATTTTGAATTAGAAAAGAAACTAAAATTCAGTAAGATTCCAAATTGTGGGAATTCTATTTAATTCAAATATTTTATTTCTCAAAAAAAAAAAAAGGTTTAAAGTAAAATGTATTCTTTTCAACATAAAATTGTAAGCTCATTTTTTTTTTTAATTTTTATAATTCCTTACCAATATTTAATTCAAAGAATTGTAAAATTAAAAAAAAATATATATTTTAAAAGTGCTACAAATTAATTAATTATTTTTAACAAAATGTAAAGTGAAATTTATGGAATGTTGAAAACAAGTAAAAAAAAAAAAGAAAACACAAATTCTAAGTTTTAAAAAATGTAAAACAATTTAATCCAAACTTTCATTTGTAAAGTTATTAAATTTTTTGTCTAAAATATTATTTTCAAACTATTGTTTGAATTGCAATCCCGAATTCGACTTCAATTTACTTTGTACTTTTAAAAGAATATTACAAAGAAAAACCAACAAAATATTTTTTTTTAATTTTAGAATCGTTACTGTTACTATTATAACTGTTAAAGTTTAGTATTTTTGATAACATTACGAAATTTATGTAATTTTTAGTCTTTACACTTAAATTTGTTTAAATGTTTTCATCACTAATAGTTATAGATTTTTTAATAAATTTTAAAATTTCAGTATTTTTTCCATATAAATGTATGATAACTATAAATTTCTCTTAATTAAATTTTTTTTTAGAAATTATAAAATTTCCATATTTTAGGTAAATTTTTTAATTTAGTAATTTTTTATTGAACTTGTTTCATACAGTTAAAAGCTAAAAAATAAACAATATATGAGCAAAAAAATATATTGATATACAATTAATACAACATGTTATTTTTATTTCTTTTCTTTTGAAAAATAATTGCTTATGTGACAAACAATAAAAAATGTTATCAAAAATTGAATATTTTAATTTATACGCACTGAACATTTATATTAAATTTTGAGAGGACTTAAAAAGTGAGAGAAAGAGGGAGAAATAGAATTGGAATAATCATGTGAGACGCTTATCAGCGCCATCTAATTTTTAAAAATGCAACTTTTATGTTTCCTATCTTGTCTTTGCTTGTGATAACTTTTAACCGCAATTAAACTCGGTGTTTTCGTTCATCCCTGAATTTTACTTAAAATAACTATAACCCATCATAAAAATTATAAATATCAAGAGAAAATATTAGCAACAAAAAACCCGATAAAAATAATTCACTCATGTTTACACCTTTTCAATCAAAGCAGCTACAAATTGCCATCAGATCTACTTAAGTACATCATTCATTCTGTCATTATCTCACACAAATCACATAGATTATACAACATGATTTATAAGACTCTCATTTTACATAATATATTGCCACTGGCGGCTAAAAGTACATATCTATTTGATAATGGTGTAATAATGGCATCTATAATTAGGTAATTATCATAATAAATTGCAATTATTAAGAAAGAGGATATTTGACTTCTGGTCATTGGGTCTGGTCATATAGTTTAGAGTGGGAGCGTTTACTTTTTGCTTTTTAATTTGATTTACATATTTATCTATTTTATTTCCAGATCAATATATTCCAAACTAACCGAAATGAACATTTATTTTATTTAAACCAATAATAAACAAATATTATAACCAAACAATGTCGGGAAGACTTAAAATATCTCAACCGTAAACTGGAAACCCCAGCTAAAGTATGTTTTTTTTTCTAATAATTAGAAAATAAACAAATGTGAATGCATCTTTTTAGAGGCATAAGTAAAAGAAAATATATCGATAAAATTTAATTATTAAAATATCTAAGAGCGAAAAAAAAAAGAAAAAAGAATCTTGTTCTTTTGGGATTAGTGCCAATAAACAAAGAGATCAAATTTGTTATAATAGAAAGCAAAATTGAATACATTTTAACGAACCGAAATCGAATTGAACTATTGTTACTTGCCAAATTACATTTAACCAAGACAATCAGATGCGCCGTACCTAGAGCCACAAATTGTCATTTTGATGATGAATTGGATGTTCGAGAACTACTCAAAAACAACATTTAATTAATCATACAACGAAGTGAATATTTCCAATAGAACTTCTCTCATCTTCGAAGTAAAGTGCAAGATTTCTTGTCACTTCAAATAGTGGTCGCATATATATAACACTTATTTATATATTCTTTTAGATTCCAATTATATATATTCATCTGCTTCTTGGTGCACTGGTAAAAATGTTGAAAATATTTGATGATCAAGGTGGTAATTTTTAGTAGGAGTATATAGGGGTAAGATATAGGAGTTATGAAAGAAACATTTGAAGATGAAGATTAATATTTCCATATTTAACTAACTAAATCAAATCAACTAACTAAATCACACAACGAGCCATTCTTCTTATGTGTTTAATAGCGACTTATATACATCAGTGTTGTTAGTTTTCCCTCTTCCTCTGAATAAAGTCAGTGATGAGCTCTCTGCTATTTTAACGAGTGTTTTAGAGGTACCCTTTTATTTCATCAACATCGAAACGACGAGGATGGCGTCAGGTATTATACATCCGACTCACACGAAAGAAAAATTCTTGCGAAAAATGTTGACGTGGAGGATTGAACTGAGAATTGTCAGACTGGAAGGCGAGAGTGCTAGCAACTACACCAACCAACTATTGCAAATACTTATAAAAGTAATACGATAACCAAAATTTATTTTCAAGTGCTTCTTTATATAGAAATTAGAAATATACTATTTGCAATAAACAGCTATGCATTCACTCACTTCC
Organism: Megaselia abdita; assembly: GCA_001015175.1. Lineage (NCBI taxonomy): Eukaryota > Metazoa > Arthropoda > Insecta > Diptera > Phoridae > Megaselia > Megaselia abdita. The sequence goes on from JXPG01017078.1 coordinate 8,847, forward strand.
ATTAATTTGTACCTTTGACTTTTCCTTCTTAAGTGAATGTGAGAAAAAATTATGAACATTGTAATGCGAAAATAGATAATTTCTTTTTGTAAATATAAGTCTCAGATTTTTTAGCAGTAAGTGCAATGTTTGTTTTTTTTTTGTTGTTTTTAAGACATTATGTCTCTCTGTCTGTATGTCTGCTGTCTATCTGTCTGTTTGTCGGGCAACTCTTCCTATATAGTACTACCTTTTTTTGTCAAATTATTCAAAAATGTTATGTTAATATAAAATGCTTAAATAAAACGATTAAAACAAGGCAGTCATAATTAAGAATGAATGTGAAACATTACAGTCATTTCAGTTGAAAACAGTGAACATAAAAGGAATTGAAGTTGATGGATGGATTAGAGATGCCCACAGGGTCTTCTGCAATTTTACTACGAAGTTGATGTTATAAGAAAACGCAAATAGAAACTATATTTTATGGTTGCAATTTTATAAAATAATATAAAATGTAAATAAAACCATCACACCACCACGCAAATGTTTGACTTAAATCAACATTTTATTTCTTCCGTATATTCATAAATAAATATAGCATTAGTTGGTGAAAATTATTAAGGAAAAGATGAAAATATTTTTTTTTGTGTTGATGATGCTATGTAGCACTATGAAAACCGGCATGCACCTATTTTATGAATTACATTTTATTGTTTATTATGATATGATATGATATAAATTGTAAATTGTTCTTTTGATATTTCTTTTTTCAATCAAATAGCAACGTACTATAACTGAAAATTTGAAAAACATGTCGAAAGTGAACTATTATTATCAGACATCAAGATTTTCACACTTCGCCGAATCCTAGAAAGGACACGTGCATTCTAGAACTACACTTGGACATCCCTAAGAGATTCATCCAACTATGTCAGATGACTCTAGGTTAATTGACCTGTTCAATATCTGCATGCAAATCATAGTTCGAAGAGTACGTTTAGCTGACTTTGAAAATATTTTATAAATCAAAATTATTTTGTGTGTGCGGCGTTGCTCAATCTTTATCAAACTACTGCTGCTGGAAAGACTTAAATTTAAAATTATGGTTTCTGATAGGTTACCGCATTGAGCCTACAACCTATATTTAGTTGGATGAATGGTATTTTGTATGTATGGATGCAAGGGTATGGGTATTGGTATAGGGGAATAGATGGATAAGTATGTATAATCACCAAATCTTTATACAAGGTTATTGTTTGAATAATGGATTGAACTCTCTTGACATAATATGGATTTTGAAAGCGAAATGCGATTTATTGGGTTTCAAGTTTCAATAAAAATTAATTCGAAGAAAATGCTGATAGAAGGTGCTCATTTTGCAATAAGAAGGAGGTCGAAGATATTCATAATTTCCTGGGTGGGTGACCTGCTTAGAATAAGTCTCATATTATTTGGTTTCAATCGAATTTCCTTGATAAGGTTATGGTGTTTGGGATTTTGAATAGGAAATTTAGTTTTTTATATTTCTTTATAATATTCTACTTTAGAACATAATCAATATGAGTATTTTTAAACGGGGAATATTGAGAAGAATTGATAATGATAATGACAGGAATCAGTTGATATGTGGAATCGATTGGAATAGACCATATGCTTCCTTTCGTAGCTTTATTTAATATGGGTATAATTCAACAAGGATTCCTGGTTGATTTACTGGAATATGAATATGTTTCAAGATTACAGAGGAAATTAGCCATAAATACCCAAAAAAAAGGATTAAAATAATATAACAAAAATATTATTAAAAAAAAGGAGAAAAAGATTAAGAAAGGAATAACAAAAANTTTCTTCTTCCTTTTTGATTTACTGGAATATGAATATGTTTCAAGATTACAGAGGAAATTAGCCATAAATACCCAAAAAAAAGGATTAAAATAATATAACAAAAATATTATTAAAAAAAAGGAGAAAAAGATTAAGAAAGGAATAACAAAAATGAAATCAACATCGTCCAACTAATAAATACTGAACATTAAACTGATAATAAAAAACATTACAACAAATACAAGAAAATAAAAATAATAAAATAATTTTCAAAAATATGCACATTTATCCAAACAATTATATATTATTAATAAATTATATATTAATAATATCATAAAAAAAAATATTTATATAAATATAAACTAGAAAGCGAGCAATAAATACCATCAACAATTAAAATGTTTTAAGTACAAGGGAACCAAATTAGCGAAATAACAAGTTAAAGCACAAAAAAGAAGATTAAAAAGAAGACAAGTATTTTTACTAAAACAAAAATAATATTACACTGAATATTTAAATTAAACAAAAAAAAAATTTACATATATAAAGTAGTTTTAAATAAATAATGGTAAAACAATAAATACTTATTGAGAATTTAAAAATAAATAATAAAAAATAAAAATTAGATGCACCCTTACAATAAATGTGAAACACTTTAAAAAACATTAAAAGTAAGAGTATAAAAATAGTATAAACCATTCCTAAAACTGTTTATATGGTAAAAAAAATTCTTACAGCTTAAGCAATAAATAAGCCAAAATAATAATAATAAAAATAAAAGATAATTTCAAGTTTATACAGGATTCATACCCAGATTCATTAAGTTCAAAACAAATCAAAAAAGTCCTATGTAACGAATTATTTTTAAGAAATGTATTTTACTTGGCACTACATTTTTACTTTACAGAGATTTTCGATGCATCTGAGCCCTACAAACTTTAAAAATGTGAGTATTTACAATTGAATTTTGTTTCCTTTTAAATTGTATCATTTTTTTTATTTAACATTAAAATTTCAATTTGTTATTATTCAAAAACTTTTTTGTAATATCATGAACCTTTATTTTATATTATTACTTTTTCTGATGGAAGTAACAATAAATTGATACTTAATTGTAATAAATGGAAAAACTCTTAGTTTTGAAATTACTTTATTGTTTCGCTGGTAATGGTGAAATCATATTTAAACGTTTATAAAAAATGTGAATAAATATAAAAAATAATGTTTGTGTTAAAAAAAAAATGTTTTACATTTTTAAACAGCAAATATTTATCTTCGAATTTATTTATAAGTGATTGTTTGTTTTTAATGATTTATATATTTTTTCAACTTTCTATAAATCACTTTTAAATTTTGTTTTGAACTTCATTTTATCTAAAACGTTCAATTTGTATTGTTTTAAAAATTGTACAAGAATTAATTTTATAACAAAATAACAGAATTCAAACTATTTCAAATCTTATTGAATTTTTTGATATGAATATATTTTGTTTAATTTCTTTAACTATTCTTTAATTTTTTTAAATATGTCTTTTTTTCTAAAAATAGGTTAATATTTATTTTAAATCCCCTTTTTAATTTATAACTTTTCTCTCTAATAGAAAAAATCCAAGTTTGTTTTCTAAATTAAAAATCTAAAAAAAAATATAAATATGAAAAAAAAATGTTTTGTTATTTAACCTGGTTTTTAGAGTTACTAAACTCGCGATTTTGTATGTAGAGTGTTTTTTTAATAATACTAAACTCGCGATTTTTTTGTTGAGGTTTTTTTTAAAGATACTAAACTCGACATTTTTTGTAGAGGATCTTTTTAAAATATTAAACTTACTTGTTGAGAATTTGTTTTTTTTTTTAGATACTAAACTGTGTTTATAACAAAAACGGCGAGTTTCAGAATGTATCTTAAAAAACAACACTCAGAGCACACTGTTTCAGAATGTATCAGAAAAATCCTCTCTAAACAAGTAAAAAATCAAAGTAATATCAATCCGAAAACATTGTGTTTATTCCTATTCAAACGTAACGTAATGTCCGCGAAAACCCAAAATTTATCATAGATTCAGAAATTCGAAAAAGTAGGTTTTTCGTATTTTCACATAAAAAAAAAAGAAATCTAAAGCGTTATTGAATGTTTTTAAAATTATTTTAACAAGTAATACAGTAACAATACAATAGTAACTATAACTATGAAATATATATGAATCTATATATCATATATAAAGGAAAAGAATATATAATAATAATATAATTTTCATCTGGAATCGATTACAATTTCCTAATATTGACAGCATTGCATAATGTAAATATATTAGCTTAAATCATTGAAAAAAATAAAAAAACAAAGTTGCAAATACTCGTGAATAAAATGACATGAGTGGCTTTTGAGTGAATTCCAACAAAAAGAAGAAGAGAGAAAACCCAGACCCAGACAACAGGAAAAAAGTTGAACGCAAATAATATTTTTTTTTTTTTCAATTAAAATGAAATTAGCGTTTACAACAAGCAAATTAATAGAATATATATACATTATAACACAACCACAAAAGCAAATAGAATGCATTCTATTTAATATTTTTCAAGGTCACCGAGCATTGAGTAGATGCACAAACTGCACAAATTACACGTGCCTAGCCACACTATTTCCCTATATCTTTCTCTGTTTAGCATTTCTCTTCCAAATCTAAAATAGATTCTCTTTTGTTCTCTTTTTTGTTTGGTTGTTTTGTAAAAGCTATTAAAAATGTATACGCTTTTTGCACTAAATGGTTCATTTTATTAACCAGAACTCCCTATTAAATCAGTGGATTTACAATACATTCGTTTTCAACTGTTAAGGTTAATTTTCTATTTCCATTTCATTTAAAGGGCCTTTCTCTCTTTGCTATGTTAAATGGTTCAAAAGAAGGGTCAATTGGATTGTGGTGGATAAAAGCTTGTTGATTCATTCTAACACATGCAAAAAACAATATTCAATTTGATTGTAAGATATACATACATTTTATATTTTCTGTAGGTTTTTTGTAATTCATTTATATATTTTCAAAAATTGTTCTTTAAGAAAATTGAATACTATTAAAACACTTTTGCTTATCGATTTTTTTTAAATTTAGTTGGTTCTGGTTTTTATATTAAATTATCAACTATTAAATATTCTTTTTTTGCTAACTATTTTCTAGATACTATACTTTTCAACTGTTCAACTTCCTCTTAATTCAAATCATTACTTTTACAAAATGACAGATTTTTTTTAAATATTGGTAAAAAATCGTCTTCCAATTATGTTTAGTGTTAAAAATTACAGGGAATTTTTTAAATTAATAGTATGAAAATGCTAAATAAGAACAGGAACGACTGTTCTACGATAAATTAGTAAAATGAACATTTCATTTCGGAAATCAAACTAAATTTTCCTAATATTTAAAAAAAAAATTAAAATTATTTAAATTAGTAAAAACATTTATAAGTAAACTCCCATTAAAAAAACTCCGTTTTACAAAAAAAACTTTTATGGATC
>JXPG01017123.1:0-27333 GCA_001015175.1 Megaselia abdita
GTTGTGTGATTTAGTTTTTTTAAATATATAATAAGAATAAGTATTAAAAAAAGAATAAAATTTTTTGAAAGAATTTTGTAAATAAGGCGTTACATTAAAATAATTAATAGAAAATACTTAAGATACTTCAAAGATATATAGATAAATGTTTATTATAGTATAATTAAATCTTAAAAACACAATAAATGCATTTTTAAATTTTGAAATTATATGAATGAGTTTCGTAAAAGAAAAAAAAAATCACTCCCATTGCTTTCTCAATATTTTACTTCTTCTTTTTCGACTTCTAAAATCGAAACCATAAAATTAATAAAAGAATAAGAAATTCACTACCAAAAAAATCTTCAGTGTCAAGGGTGACTTGCGATTTAAAGATGATTACTAAATCAAACGAAACAACTTCCATGTAATTCAAAACAAACGAACCAAACGACTAAGAAATTATTACGTAATTAAAGAACCAATTCAAAATTTCGTGAACTCCATTCAACTTGATTTATAGTTCATTTGTTTGGAGAATATGGCTTGGTTACCAACTTTGTTTCGTGGAATAAAATAAACCAACGCGACGAAGAAACTGATAATTCCATCCGCTGAAATATTGTTTCAGCTTCAATTGTGGGTTTTGTGGGTTAAGTGGGTGAGTGTTTCGATTGATGCGAATGAGAAATGAGATACTGATGTGATGATGGGTTATGAAATTATCAATAATTATGCAAATCAGATGAACTCGATTTTCATAGTAAATTATAGATCTAAAGAGGTTCTTCAGAGGACATTTTTGTATAGATAGTTGGTTAAAACGATGCTTTTGAAACCCCAAACATTTCACACTCATTAACTGACAAAATATTTGTACTATAAACAAAATAGAGAAGGAAAGTAAAGTGGGCCAATGCTTATCGTCAGGTGGACGGTCATGGCGGCGCTATATCATAAAATCCACATGTCTCTCATTCACTCAAATTAGATAAACATAAATGTTTTTTAATCAGTTTGATGGTTTTTTATCTTTCAATCACACATTTAACGAGTCATGTTGATGTCACTAATAAATTTGACAACTGGTTTTACTTCAGAGGAAATTTTTAGTTCTATTTTAGCTTGGAAGAAATGGGAGTAATGTAACTGGTTTTTTTTACTCAGTCTTCTACGGAATTGCTACAATTTTTTGTTTTTAATTCCATGCATTAGGATTTTAATTCATTTAATGCAAAGCTTAATCCATATATTCAAGTACTTATGAAATTCCTATGACTTAATTAATTATGAAACCAACTACAAATCTTGAATTTTAAAACAAACAAAAAAATGGAATATTAAACTATGAATGTATTTTTTTGTGCAATTTTAGTAGGTAATTTTTGCATAATTTAAATAATTAGTTTAAAATTTAACTTATTATTTTTAAATATCTCCATCGATCTCTATATTAATATTTCAAAATTTGTTATTTTTAAAGTTTTAAACTAAGACATACTTCAAAGACTAATCATTTTAATTTCAAAGAAAAAAGAAAGAACATCTTTCTGCCGATTCTGAGATTGATTCTCAGTGAGGACGTAAGAATTTTTTGTAATAAACTTTTACTCACTCTATAAAAGAGGGAAAACTAAAACTGATGTAAAGCATTCGTTAATATCACTGCTTCACTCAGATAAATAAATTTTTAGTGAAAAAATATTATATTTTTTTTATAATCCTCGCACTTTAATTTTAAAATATTGATTTCTAAATTTGTTTTCTTAATTTCTTAAAATACGTAAATTTAGCAAAAATGTTAAAATTTAAAATGTTTCTTTCGTTTTAAATTTTTTTACTAAAATCTTAAGATAAGATAAATAATTTAACATTACTTTTTTGTGTTTTAAAAATGTATGATTATTGTTTCTATATTTATGAAAATTTTGTATCATGAATAATTTTAATTTAAAAGAGAGAACATTATGTTTTTCTTAATATTAATTTCAAATTTATATTTTAAAACATTTTTATGATAAATAATATTTTTTTTTAAATCTATCTATATTTATTTTTGACTTGAAAATTAGTTGAATTCTAAATTTTTAAAAATAAATAACTTTATAAAAAAAAAAATTACAAAAATTCGATATTTATTAAAATAAATACTATATACTAATATTTTTATTGATTAGTATAAATATTAATATAAATGAAGTTAAACAAATTTTGGATTTAATTTTTTTTTTCTAATTTTTCAAATGAAAAGTTCTCTTTAATTTTAATTTTTTTGTTTCTTAAAATGTTTTTTGAAGTTTTAAATAGTTAAATTTAAAATAAAATTAAAACATACAAAATAACTGTTTCTTATTTCACATAATTTACATATTTAAAATAAAAAGAATATTTTAACAATTAATAAAAAAAAAAAAAAATTTGATGAAAGGATTTTGTAAATAAGACCTAAAAAATACTCTCGATAATACTTCACAAACTCAATATTTAAATAACGTAACGGATAAAAGTTGAAACTAATGGTTACTTTGAAAATTGGGATAACGTAACGAATTGAATTTTTGAAGATGGATAACGTAACGATTCAAAATGAATCAGTGGTATAATTGATATATAACTCAGTTTTTTATTTATTTTTATTGTTTTTTTTTTATTTTCTTGAAATATGTAAGTTTTTAACAATGTAAAATATTTGATTATTTTTCGAAAATTTCTTTTTGAAAAATCATATTAATTTTTTTTAAATATTTTTTTCTTTTAAAATTTTAATCTATTTATAAGACAAAACTCGAGAGAATCGATTTTTTGTATATTTTAAACAAAACAAAAAAAAGTGAAACCAGTTCTAACGGATATTTCAATGTTCAAATAAGTAACACTTGAACGAATTAAAATCGTTGTCTTTTAGGAATTAAGAACAAATTTTAAAATTTAAACTATTATTTTAAAAACACTCGTCCATTCAAAATCATCAATTATTTTCTTAAAACTAATATCTTAAATTTTATAATTTGTTCTTAATTTTGCAATGTATTATTATAATTTAATAATATTAAATAATATTAATTTAATAATAATAAATTTTTTTATTTTAAATTTATATTTTTAAACATTTGTATGATAAATAATAATTGATCTTTTTTAAATATATGAATATTTATTTTTGACTTGAAAATTATTTGAATTCTGAATTCCAATCCAATAATATTGACCTCAACTAGGTAAATTAAATATTTATTTTCATATTTTTAAAAAAGATTTTATAATTATAAACAATTTTAAATTTAAAGTTTTTTGATTCAATATTTTTGAAAATATTTATTCTAATTTTTCAAATTAAGCGTTTTCTTTAATTTTCTGTCAAAAAGTTTAATTTAAAATAAATAGTTAAATTAAAAAACATAAAAATTCACTGTATTTGTTTTTTTTTTTTAAGCAATTAATACAAAATTGTTTAAAAAATATGATGAAAGATTTTAGTTGGAAGAGTTTCGTTATTTTAATTCTAAGTTTTATGTTTTATTTTATTATTAGTATTTATTCTTTTCTAATGTTTAAAGTCAGTATTTGATTGATTCTTTTTTTGAATTTTAAGTTTTTTTTTTATATATTCAATTCTTTTAAAATGCTTGTGTTTAATATATTTTTTGTTTGTATTTTGTTTTGTTATTTTAGGTTATTTGTTTGATTATTAAGTTTTATTTAATTTTAGTGATATTTTTGGTCTTAGTTTTTAGTATGCTTTTTATTCTTTGTTAGTATTTGTTTCATTCATCGTTGGTTTCTGTTTTACTAAAAAAAAATATTTCTATTTATTATTTTAAATTTTATTTTATTTGTTTGATTCAACTTAATCTTATTTTTTGTATTAAATTTTGTTTAGTATTATTGTTAGTTTAGTCTTTATTTTTTTGACTATTTTTTTATTGTTAGCTTTTATTTTGTCTGAATGATTGTTTGATTAAGTTTTATTATTTTATGTTATTTGATTGATTTAACTTTGTTTGATTTTTGTCTTTAATTTTTTTATTATTTTTGTAATTTTATATTTTTAGTCTTGTTTAATGTCTGTTGGTTTTTGAAATTCTATATATATTTCTGTTTGATTGTTTGTGTTACTTATGTTATATTTTTGTCTTCCAATTTGTTTTATTTTTAGTCTTTATTCTTTTTTAATATTTGTTTAATTAAAAAAAAAATTTTTCTTTTTTTTATTATTTTTTCTAATTTGTTTGTTAGTATTTTTTTAATGTTTAGTTCTTATTCTATCTTATTGTTTGTTGGTATTTGTTGCTTTTTCTAAATTTAAATACAAGAGTATTTGTTCTCTTTTGTCTTTCTTAATGAACGAATACAATATAACCCAAATAAATTTCAAGAATAATTACAGATTGCTTATATCCCTATCCAAAGATACTTTAAAATTACTCAAAAATAATAAAAAACTAAACTGTTTTAAGTAATTTCGTAAACGAAATGATACAGTCGAAACCAAGCCTTGCTAAATCATCAAATTTCCAAATATATTTAAGAATAAAAATGTTTATGGAAGAGAAAATAAAATCGAAAAATTACATAAAATTTCGCCTTAGATGGAAAATACCTTAGAAAGCAAATATTTAATAAAAACGGAAGAAGCGAATAAATAAAGGACCTCCATTACTCCCTTTAGAAACTGTTTGAGATTGTATTTCGTGCTTCTACACTTATAACAATATAGAACAGAAAATTGAATTACTTTACTTGGAAATAAGTGGTCACTTCGTTAAGAATTTACGGTGGAAAACTCAAAGCAACTTTCTTCTTTCCATGTACTTTCTTCATCTGTTACTAGAAATCACATTTCAAAAAAAGTGACAACAACCAAACAACATTGACGTTGCTCACCGACAACGACAACGTCGTAATGTGATTATACTTGTAGAAATTCAGGAAAGAGAACAATCATGAGACATGCAACCAAGGCTGAGAAAACAGAAAGAAAATGTGGATAGACAACATGAAAATCGGTAACCAAAGGATTTTCTTTCTATTCACATAAATTCCATTTTCTAAGTGGGAGTAAACTTCCAAGGAATGGGAAAGAATGAATGTTGTGTTGGCTGTTCAGTGTTCATGTTTGGTTCAAAAGTAATTTGTTGTGGTAGTTAAGAGATTATTATTGCTAAGGAAATTGCGATCGATTTTCTTAAATCGATTCTCAATGGAAGGAACATTTATTATATTCAACTCTTTCCTTTGAGGGTTTCTTAAAAAATGAATGGTTTTCTGTGGTTTTGCAGCTCATTTTTATATGTTGGTATTAAGAGTTTTTGAGTGAATGTTAAGGGCTTTTGTCAGGCTACAGATACATTAATGAACTCATGATTTTTTAAGAGTATTTATCAGATAAATTTTGAAACTCGCGGTTTTTTAAAGAGCTTTTAAATATACCTTCTGAAAATCGCGGTTTTTTAAAGAGTATTTATCAGATACATTCTGAAACTCGTGATTTTTTTAAAAGTATTTATCAGATACATTCTGAATACCGCTGTTTTTAAAGAGCTTTTATCAGATACTTTCTGAAGCTCGCGGTTTTTAAAGAGTTTTTATCAGATACTTTCTGAATCTCACGGTTTTTTGAGGAGTCTTTTCAGTTACTTTCTGAAACTCGTGGTTTTTTAAAAATAATTTAACAGATACATTCTTAAACTCGAGGGTTTTAAAGAGTATTTATCAGATACATTCTGAAACTCGTGATTTTTAAAAGAGTATTTATCAGATACATTCTGAAACTCGTGATTTTTTTAAGAGTATTTATCAGATACATTCTGAAACTGTCAGTTTTTTAAAGAGAATTTATCAGATACATTCTGAATACCGCTGTTTTTAAAGAGCTTTTATCAGATACTTTCTGAAGCTCGCGGTTTTTAAAGAGTTTTTATCAGATACTTTCTGAATCTCACGGTTTTTTGAGGAGTCTTTTCAGTTACTTTCTGAAACTCGTGGTTTTTTAAAAATAATTTAACAGATACATTCTTAAACTCGAGGGTTTTAAAGAGTATTTATCAGATACATTCTGAAACTCGTGATTTTTAAAAGAGTATTTATCAGATACATTCTGAAACTCGTGATTTTTTTAAGAGTATTTATCAGATACATTCTGAAACTGTCAGTTTTTTAAAGAGAATTTATCAGATACATTCTGAATACCGCTGTTTTTAAAGAGCTTTTATCAGATACTTTCTGAAGCTCGCGGTTTTTTAAAGAGTTTTTTCAGATACTTTCTGAAACTAGCGGTTTGGTAAAGAGTATTTATCAGATACATTCTGAAACTGGCGGTTTTTTAAAGAGTTTTTTCATATACCTTCTGAAAATCGCGGTTTTAAAAGAGTATTTATCAGATACATTCTGAAACTCGTGGTTTTTTAAAGAATATTTATCAGATACATTCTGAAACTAGTGATTTTTAAAAGCGTATTTATCTGATACATTCTGAAACTCGCGGTTTTTTATAAAGAATATTTATCCGATACATTCTGAAACTCGTAATTTTTAAAAGATTAGTTATCAGATACGTTCTGAAACTCGCGGTTTTTAAAGATAGTTTTTTTATTTGAGATTATTTCTGAGATTTGCAGTTTTTCAGATGAATTCTGAAACAGTGTTTTTTTGCATACATTCTGAAACGCGTGGTTTTTTTAAAGAATGTTTACAATACACTTTGGAACTCGAGATTTTTGAAAGAGTATTTATCAGATAAATTCTGAAACTCTCGGTTTTTTAACATTAGACTGACAAACTTTAATTAGTTTTTTTTTTTTTTTTTATTTATAAACTACGGTTTTTGTTCATAATTTGGGTCTAATTTTAATTTGGGGAATAATATTGATGTTAAAATTTAAATTGACAGTCAAGTAAATTTTATTATATTTTTTGAAATATTCTTAACAAATTAAAAAAAAATCATTTTAATGCATATAGAGCATTAGTATGTAAATCATTAATAAAAACAAGAATCCAAATTTCTCATCTAAAAAAGTAAAATTATTATCACTTTTTGCTCTATTTTAATGAGATATTTTTTTTAATTATTTAAAAAAATGCTCTGATGAAAACTACTAAAACTATTTTTAATGTATCCAAATAAACTATGCCCATTAAATTTAATTGAGCAAAATACTATGCTTAAACATATCTGGGGTTTGTGAAAAGCGATTACATAAATAAAAATCAGTGAAAAAAGTGTAGATTCTGATTCTCAACATTTGCTGATCTTAATAATTTGTCATCACTTGTTAGCCAAATTCCAACCCAATTTTCTCTAGATGTTAAAAAATTATTTAAATTAAATAGATTAAATAGTGAAAAAAAAAATCCAACTGCATAAATATTTGCAAATAAAAATGCGGCCTACCAAAAAAATATTCAACATAAAGGCAAATCATAAATACGCATATTTTTCACATTCTCTATTCCATAAAAGAAAAAAAGAACTACAAAATATGCAACCACAAAAAATCAATCAATAAATAATAAGCAAAATTATCATTCCGATTGCAGCATTCACCACTATATATAGTTATAAAAAACCACATTAAACAAAGCTATGTACAATATTCATACAATAGTAATTCCAGTAATCCACAGGAGGACAGATTCATTCCAATTAATTATGGAAAAACTCTACAGTCCATTCAGATCTTTCCTTATTTTCTTTCTCCATCCTATCGAATTACGGGTACGTCAAACGAGCCATCCATCCATCCGGTGCGGTTTGGAGATGATAGTAACCCAAATTGAAATCCCACCGCTTTAATTGGTCCATAAAAAATTGGAAAATTTAAATCGATTATGGGTTGTTGCAATATACTTGAGGTTAACAGTTGGTAACTGAGCTGCCACCCATAGAATACAATAGCTCAGCAGCATCACACCACAACAGCTCTCAGAAATCCGAATAAAAAAATGAAACAAAAAAGAAAAAAAACACGGAATCCAATTTTCCATAATGAACTCCCATTTTATAGTGATGTAATTTATGGCTCCCTATTAATAATTTATGTTGAATTTTATGAAACTCAAGCAAATAAATCAACATGGAGGAGCCTTTTTCTTGCCCTGGATCTTCTGTGTTTGTGTGCTTAGGCAGTTCTATATATATTCTTTCTGCTTTGTGTTTTTCTAGTGTAAAAGGAAGTTGCAGTAGCACTAGCACTTCACAGGATCCATTAAATTTCAATGGTTGAGAGAAGAGAAAATGCACTAGTGGAACATAATAGTTGTTGAAATGGAAATGGAACTATAATGGCAGAGATTTTCGTTGTTCAACTGAAATGTGAATTTAGAGCAATGTTTCTTGCTACACCGCGTTACTCATTAAAATATTGGAAACGAATCTACTTTGATGGATAAACACGTTCAGTAAATTGAAATTGCACACTTGGAATTTACATTGTTTTATATTGATGATTTGCGTTGAAGAAAGGTTTTTAGTGAAGGTCTTTCTTCTTTCATTTACATAAATAAATGATGTGAAAAGAAATAATCGACCGGGAGTTTTCGATTTAAACCAAACTTGCAGGATTGAAATTTGAAATTGTTGATAGACTACTTTTCGTAACGTTACGTGAAGGCTAACTTTACGTTCTTGATGAATTCACTCAAATGTAGGTTCTTATAAAAAAGATATGTTTATATATTTACTATATATGTTTATGATATATAGTAAATATTCGCACTGTTGGAAGGGGAAGAGATAGATAGGGATAGACTAAGTTTTTTTAATATGTAACCTACACAAGAAACTTTTACTATACTCGTTCAAAACTAGATAGAAACACAATGCATTTAAAATATGGAAAGAACAATTATGTAAAATTTACACTAAAATTTCTGACACACTCAATAAAATATGTATTTTCCTGATCATTAAAATGTGTAGCTCACTTATTTCGAGTGAAGAATATTCATCAAACGAAATATTTGAATTTAAAATACAGTCAATAAAGTGTGTACCATGCAAATTATATTGAAACATATTTATTGTGTTTATTGTGTGACTACATATTTGTGTGTAAATTACTCATTAAAATGTGTGGAACGTTGACCACAATTAAAATATATAAATTTTTATCAATAAACCATGAATTTTCCTGATCATTAAAATGTTCAAGTGAAGAATTCTTTGAAAAGAATCGAAATATTTGTCGGGACTTAGAAATCTTAAAGACTTCGCATCTAAGAAAAGTGTTGTTTGAGAGCTCTTAAATTATTCTTATCTGAAACTCGAGATTTTTTAAAGAGCATTTATTAGATACATTCTGAAACTTGTTATTTTTAAAAGAGTATTTATCAAAATATTCTGAAACTTGTGGTTTTTTAAAGAGTATTTATCAGATACATTCTGAAACTAGTGACTTTGTAAAGAGTATTTTTCAGATACGTTCTGAAACTTGTGATTTTTAAAAGAGTATTTATCAAATGCATTCTGAAATTTGTGGTTTTTTAGAGAGTATTTATCAGATACATTCTGAACTCGTGATTTTTGTTGGAACATTAAAAAAACATTCACTTTAACTTTTTATATCAAGTTTAAGTCAGTCATCAACTCAATAAAAACAAGGAATAAAAATAAGACTTCTTTTAGAAATATGTGAATGATTTTTACATTTTAAAATATGAACAAATACAAAACATAATTAAAGAAATAATAGTATAATACAATAAAAAATCACAAAACAAACTAAAACAAAAACACAATGTTAAAACAAAAAAAAAGTTAAATTAACAGAATTAAAAAATTAAGATTCTAAAAAAGGTATTTGAAAGGTTTTGATTTGATAGAACTAAGAAAATTCCTAAAGAATGTTAGGGTTTTTTTTTGCTTTGTCCGTCTGCCTTAAACCTTTTGCAACTTAGACTTAAAGGGGTAAACAGTGTCCGATATGGACATGTGATATCTCATTTTAAAGGTATATCTGACCACTACAAACTGTCATTAACAGAATTACGATTCGATACGATTTCAAAAGATGCCTCCTACTCTGATGATCTTAGACTCGAATCCCAACAAATTTTGTATAACATAATTTAATTAAAAATTCCATTTATCTCAATTTCATTTTCTTTTTTTTACTCAATTTGTTTATGCATTTTGTGAAGCTTTGTTTTCTTCCTGACTTTTCAATCAATTAAGTAAATTAAAATGAGATTTTTCATATAAAAATCGAAGAAACAAAGAATCATAACCAGGAAGACTATTTATAAAAAAATCAATCAAATTAAAAATGATTGATGTTTTGCCCAACACAAATTTTAAATCGAATTAAAACAGAGAACCATCAGTTTTCTATCCTTTGTAAAACCCACACATAATGTTAATCGAGTTCATTTTATAATTGACAACTAATGTTGGATAACATTTTTCAAAATAACAAGCTTTTTTACTAATTGATGGAATTTCCCTAATGATAACTGATAAATTTTTGATGGTTATTTTAAAACATTGTTTTCATTATGTAGATTTTTAGAATTGTTATTTAATACAATACATTTTTTTTCATAATATTTGAAATGTTTAGAAGTTTAAATTGTTGAATAGACGAAAATCAGAACCACGATCATAACACTCACCACGAAATTCTCGAATATCATAATAATAGGAAATCCAATGTATATAAAATGTAAATCATATTAATGTAATCGTGCGGGAAATCTTACCTGAAATGAAACATAAAAAGGGAAATTAGCTATTTTTATATTTTGTAAAAACAGGAAACTCAAAGAAAAAAAAAATTGGCAATAAAACAAAAAATAAAACAAATTAATTTAAAATTTTGAAGAGGAGGCGAAAGAGGGAAAACTTCCATCCAACCAACAAAACCACTCGTAGAGGAAATTTAATTCATTTCCAGTTTTATGGTTTTGCATAAAATGACAATCTAATTTCAATGAACAAACTATTCTCTCCTTTACAATCAGAATCATCTATACAGCACAACAGTCTCCTATTCATAATATATCCAACGAATGAAGGGACGAGGGAAGATACAACACCTAAAGATATATAATTTTTCGAGTTTCTCACTTACAATTGCATAGTCTTGTGTGTTTTTGAATTTGTAAATATAAATCACATTCACAAAATGCATTTTGATTGAATTACATTTTGATGATTGGCAGGATGGATGTTCGGAACAGGCTCGTAGTCATTTCATTGTCCATTCATCTACCTCTGAATTATTGTTATTCATTTCCAGGTTTGCCCTCAATCATCGATTCATTTTCCTTCACATTTTGCATTCCATTATTTTCCGCATAAATTAAATTACATTTAAAGTACATTATGTGATTATTATCTTTCGATTTGGAAACACTTGGCGAGATTTTATAGTGGTTTTTCATTGTAATAAAGATAACATTTTTTTAGGAAATTTGTTTAGATTTGGAGGGAAAATTCTTATGAATTTAAACTTTTTAGTACGTAAACTTTTTTAAAATTCACCATAAAAATAGGGTTCACATACACACACACAACGAAAGCTACGTGAAGGCTTACGTTACGTTTTTCATGTATAAAAGAATAGAAATAATTTGAAAAAGAAAAATTATTAAAACTAAAACAAAAAACTTCAAAAATAAGAACAAAATCTATTTTGTATTATTATTAAAATAACAAAATACAACAAAAATACAAAAAATAAAATTATTGGTGTAGTAAAATTAAACAAATGTTTAGCAATTTGTCCTATTTTCAGTAGTAAATTTCTCTACAAAGTTTTTTTGTTTATTTATTATCTCTAGAAATAGTAAAAAGTACTACGGATTCAATTGTAAATTTCACTACATCAGTCTTACTACTTAGTAAAATTTACAATTAGTAAATTATGAAGTAAAATGCACTAGAAACGATACTACTTGAAATATAGCATTTTTTATAACTTTAAATAGTTAATTTTACTATAAAGAGTTGTTATAAAATTTCTTTAAAAATAGTAAACAAAAAATACTATTTTCTTATTAAATACTAAAAAAATTAATAAAAACAATTAGTTTTACTATGTATCGAAATTCACTGCATTTTGTCATATGTTTGGTTATATTAAAATATACCATAAATAGAAAAATATATTTTTTCCCAACATGAAGAAGTTAATAATAGTAAATTTTCCTACCAAATAGGGTAATAATACCATACATAAATAATAATACATAAAATTCGCTACAAATAGTTCAAATCCGGTTGAATACATTCTTTTTTTTCAGGTATCAAAAGCTTAATGTAAGTATTGGTACGCTATTTGTAAATTTGTTATTTAGTAGTAAATTTTACTAAGAAAATAATATTTCAGTAGTATATTGTCTTTTTTTTTCTAAAATGTTACTACTAATTTTTTTTTTGTGTACTCAATCGAATATGTGGAATACGGGCAACAAATAAAATGTGTAACCCACTCAAAAAATGAGTATACCGTGGGGGTAAAATAATAGTAAAATTTACTACAAAACTTATAGTATATTTTAGTGTGTAGTAAATTTTACTATATTTCATAAATATCCCTGTTCTTCATAGTAAAAATCACTACCAATTAGTAAAAATATAAGCAAAATATTTAATCAGTGTTCATTTATATTATAGTAAAAATTACTACTTAAGAAATAGCTTAAATTACTACTCAATCTCCAAATTGTAGTAAAATGTTTAGTTCATTTCAATTCTAATTCAGAAATAGCTTAAATTAAATTACTATTTTTTAAATATTACTGAGCGAAATTTTAGTTATGAGTTCAAATCCCGATAATAGTCAAAGTTACTGTTCCTGTGATAGTAAAATGTATTACTAAGTAGTCAAAATATTTAATCAGTGATTATTTATATTAATAGTAAAAATTGCTACTTAAGAAATAAAAATAAAAATTACTAATTCGGAAATAGCTTAAATTTAATTACTATTTTTTAAATATTACTGAGCGAAATTTTAGTTAAGAGTTCAAACCACGATAATAGTAAAAATTACTACTCCTTTGATAATAAAATTTATTATTAAGTTGTCAAAATATTTAATCAGTGTTCATTTATATTAATAGTAAAAATTACTACTTAAGAAATAGCTTAAATTACTACTCAATCTCCAAATTGTAGTAAAATATTTAGTTTATGTAGTAAAACTTCTAATCAAGAAATAGCTTAAAAATACCGAAATTTTAGTTAAGAGTTCAAACCACGATAATAGTAAAAATTACTACTCATTTGATAGTAAAATTTATTATTAAGTTGTCAAAATACTAGCAAAATATTAAAAATTAAAATTTTTTTCGAGTAGTAACATTTACTACATTTTAGTAAGTAGAATTAGTAAAGTAAATTACTCAAATATTATTTGGTTCTTTTTTGTTGAAGTGTTTATTTGTTTTATGTTGTTTTTGTATTTATTTTTTAATTTAATCATTAATTTTCTTGTTTGTTAACATTTGTTTTCTTTCTAATTTATTTAAAATGTTTTTAATGTTTTAGTATTTATTATTTTGTTATTGTGATTTGTGTTTAACTATTATTTCTTTAATCTTTTAATCTTCTTTTTTTAATTGTTGTAGTACATTATTTATTTTTAGTATTTATTCTTTTTTAATGTATTTGTTTGATTCTTCGTTGTTTTTTTTTTCATTTGATTTTGTTTTTATATTTATTTATTGTTTATAGAATTGTTAATGTTTGTTTAGTATTTGTTCGTTTTGGAATTTCTAATATTTTTTTGTTTTATTCATTTATCCTTGGGGAAATTTTATTTAAATGCATAATGCTAAACAGAATATATAATCCGCATGATACATTCAAGAGACAATTTAGTTTAAAATAAAGTAAAAGACAAACCATCCAAACGATAATAGAAAACATAGAGAATAGAAAATCCAATCCATCAAGAAAAGTGCACCGCATATCATAACTTCAAGAGACAGTAAAATAAGAAAAAGAGCTTTTAAGTATGATAATAATGTGTTGAAAAGTTTTTCAAACTTTGTTCTTCTTTCACAACATCATGATATACGACAAAACTTTCCTTAACTCTTCCTCCCAGCCATAAATCGTTCTGAACGAACGAACGTACGTTCCTACCAGATAACGCTTTCGAACAGAAACAACATCCTTTTCTCCCAAAACTTCCATTCAGATTAAATTTTCGAATTAGTTTCTAATTTATTAGATTATTCGACCTAGTTTCCTTTTTCGAAAAAAAAAAAAATATCAAACATAAAAGACGACGGCAAAAAACATGAATGTTTTTGTTAAAGTTTTTTTTAAATAAATTTTTGCTCGAATTGAAATTCCTCTATTGAAGTTCAGATCCTATTGTATTCGAGTTTCTATTGCGAGGGAAATGGAAATAGAGAGAACAGTTCGTTGAAAATTGAGATCCAAATCAAGACAATGCAATCCAAAAACTAACGAAAAACAACACAATTGTTTTATGGTTCACTTTCTACTGACTTTTGTAACTTCTTTTTATGTTGTTGATGAACACTTTAACTAATTTTTGTGGAGTATAATTATGGTTTTCTTTGTTTTTATGTTTTCTTTTTCAGAAAGGAAAATGTTAACTTCTTTTTTTAGAATTCTTTTCTTCTTTTTATTTTGGAAAAATTTGTTTGAATTTGAATTTTTTTAGTAGCTACATAAATCAGATTTGAGTCTGCTGCATTTTAGTTGAATCTTGAATCAAATACAAAAACCAAGTTTGCGTCTTTGCTCCATTTTAGCTCAAACTTGAACCTCCATTTGCTCCATTTTGAAATCAACTACATAAAGGTTTGAGTCCCATTTTAGTTCAATCTTGAACCAATTACATTAACCAGGACTGAGTCTTCGCCATTTAAGTTCAATCTTAAACCAATTATATTAACCAGGTTTGAATCTTCGCTGAAGAATCTCAAGTTCAATCTTGAGCCAAGTTTGCGGCTTCGCTCTATTTCAATCTTGAAACCAACTACACAAACCAATTTTTCGTCTTTGCTCCATTTTAGTTCAATCTTGAGTCAACTACACAAACCAACTTTGTGTATTTGCTCTACTTTAGCTCAAACTTGAACCAAGTTTGCGTCCTCGCTCTATTTCAATCTTGAAACCATTTTTTCGTCTTGGCTCCCTTCTAGTTAAATCTTGAACCAACTACACAAACCAAGTTTTCGTCTTTGCTGAATGTTAGCTCAATCTTGAACCAAATATATAAATTTCAATAAGTTCCCTAAGTGTACCAATAAGACCTAAATAAAAACCAAAAAGTCTTGTGGGAATTTGTAGATTTCAGTTTTAAATAAATTTACACTTTATAATGACTTTTTAAAAAGTTATCAGCCAAGCAGCCAGTAGCAGTAGCATCATCATCAGTAGCAATAAGAAGATAGGCTATATGTTATATATGTTGATTCATTTATTTCATTCTTCAGGACCAGGATATCCTCTGGTGTCATAATTTCATAGCCAACAAGAAACTTTTAGTTTTTCTATTATACTTTTGCATACACATTCATCCATTCATTCATTCGTTCAGTCTGTCTTGCTTACTTGCTTGCTTGCCTGCATCTTCTTGCATATTTAAGATTTTTCTCGAGAAGCAACGAACGAACGAAGCGAACGATATTTTCTACAAATTTAATGGTTGGAAATAAATTTCCAGGACTCTAGGAGAAAGTTATTTTTACATTAGATTAAGGGTATTCTCTTCTTATCGTCTTTGGTTGGCTTGAGAGTTACAGGAAGTTTTTTCATTCATATTTAGGTTACAGAGGAGGGTAATTTCGTTGATTTACAGTATCAGTTCTGACAGAAGGGGATTTTTCTACGATGTGCCATGCCTGAGAGAACTTGTGTTGATAGAATAGTAAATTTCCTTTCCATTGTGAATGTTTTCTTTTAAATTTGTTTGGTTTTTGAACATTTTAAAAATAGTTTTGGGTTCAAACAAAATCTAAAATCTCTACACGACTGTTTTAGTTTCCCCTCCTCCTCTGAATAGAGATAGTGATGAGCTGTCTACTATTTTAAGGAGCATTTTATTTTATCACCCTATAAATGTGTTGGTGTTCTGTATAAAAGTGTTGGGTCACCCTATAAGGTTTTCGGCTTATATTGGATCACGGGTGACATGTCTGGTGCTAATTTCTGCTATATTTTTCTCTTCTTTTCTCTTCTATTCTATCTATTTGAGTAATTACACATTACCATAAAAAAACCATAGATATGCAAGCTTTCGGAATCTGATGTTTGCCGAAGCACCCTTTTCTTTGAAGGTTTTTCTTGTTCTAGCAGGGTGTTTCGTTTCAGATTACATTCACTCAAAAAATAAAATTTATTTAAAAATTTCAAAGCGCAAATTCATCGGAATTATTGAAGCAAATTTAGAATTTTCTCCGGACCTCAAATGTTTCCTCAGCGTGTTTAGAAACAAACCAACATTTGTGAACAAATTTTGAGATAGATCTCTACTATTCATAACATCAAATATTTTAGCTACTGAAACCAGGTGAGTCGTCTGCATTTTGTAATCTGATAACTTTCGTCATTCTGAATTCGAACAAAAGGCTTTAATTACAAATAAAATAATTTAATGATGAACTCTTACCCCGCCCGCATTTTTTTGTATATAATACTCATTCAATTATCAATGCTGTTTAACATCGACTAAATAATCATAATGATTCAATATGTTTTGTATTTTCCCCATTTCAATTCAATTATAATATAAATTAAATTACCATATTGAACTTTTTAACGTAAAATAAGTGGAAATGGTTTGGGATTTCAGTTTTCATTTAAACTAAATTTTGTTTCTTTCGATATTTCTAAAACTACTAAATTACTGCAAGTTTCAATATTTTTTTCAAAACTTTTTCTAAATGATCTTTTGATTTATAACACTTCTTTGTCCGTATGTCCATCTAAACAATAGTATGTAACATTTATGAAGATAAAAAATAAAATTAAGCCTATTGTGGGGCTTTGTTCGGTTTAGTTGTGATTTTTAGCCAATCAATATTAAGAAGTTTGAAATAACCAATAGGAATTTTTATTGCACTCAGAATAACCGGTTCCTTTAGATGAAATTCAACAAAATTTGTTAGTTTCTTTCTCTGACAAAAAGTAGTAAATTTTAACCATTTTTTATGGTTAATATTCAACTAGTTTTTATATGTAAAATTTAGAATCAAGCAAAATCCTAGTAAGACAGCTTAAAAGTGTACAAACCATCTTTGAATTCTGTTAAGCCATTAGATCATCTAAGAGCATAGCCTCATCAAGAATACGAAATAGTCTCCCCATGAAAATAAAAATTTGCCGACAACATTTTTATTTGCATAGCATATCAATAAAAAGCGCCACAAAATCATTTGTAAACAAATAAAAGCTGAGTAAATAACGACGAGGAATGAATAATATTAAGATTAATGCCATTTTTATTAGCAGCTGATCTCGTAAAGAGATGATGCAAAGTGAAAGATGTGCATAAATCAGAAATTCAATTGAGCGCACAGACCTAAAGATGTTGAAAATGAAATAAACATGAATGAATGAAGTTTCTGTGGTTTGGCAGACATAGGTGTGATGGGTCAGTCAGTTGTATTTTCTGTTTACTAGAATTGTTTTAAATGCTTTTTTATTATTTATATTCGAAGCTCAGGAGAAAAGTATGAAAATGTTTAATTTGTTGTAAAATGTATATACGTATTTTAAAATAATGGAAATCCTGATGGTGTAGACATTAGATGTGTCAGTTTTTTGGGCGACTTTCGAAATTCAAAAATTGCCCACACTCCAAATCCACTTTTTTTTCTATACGTTTTGGGTGAGTTTTTCAAAAAACATCATTTCTCGGGAACGGGTAAATATGTTTTACTTCGGAAAACTGAAATTGGCATATAATTAAATATACTTTCCAATTATACATAACAATCAAAAGAAGGAAATTATAACTTGAAAAACTTGATGTCAAAGATGAAAAAATTATCAAAATCTAAATAATTATTGATTTTTTGTATTATTTTTAGAAAAAAATAATTACATTAAATTGTGAAACTTTTAAGAAAACTCTTCATTTAATTTTAAAATATTGTTTTTTGTTTTTCAAAAATATTAAATTTAGAAAAAGTTAAAAAAAAATATAGATCTAAGTTTTTGAAATCTATATTTTTTATAAAAAAATGTTTAAATTATTTTTTGAATATTTAAATAATTTAAATTTAAAAAAATAATAATCCAAATTAAAAAAAAACATTAACAGATTAAAATACTTATTTTTGTTTCTCGATTTCCATAAATATCAAATGTAAAAAAACATAAAAATAATTTATGTAATATTTTTAAAATTTAAAAGCAAAATTAAAAACGGATAATAAAATTATTAATTTAATTCAACGCATTTTTAATAGAAAATAAATATACAATGAGCTATATAAAAATCAGAAATATTTAAATATTTTAAAATTACATTCAAAAAAGATGTAAATTATATT
This sequence comes from Megaselia abdita, assembly GCA_001015175.1. Taxonomy (NCBI): domain Eukaryota; kingdom Metazoa; phylum Arthropoda; class Insecta; order Diptera; family Phoridae; genus Megaselia; species Megaselia abdita. The sequence continues at coordinate 18,463 of JXPG01017123.1, forward strand.
AATTTTTAAAATTAGAAATAAAATTTAAGAAAATATTTTTTTTTCTTAATAGTTATTTTTTGAGGTTTTATGTTTATCATAATATAATAAACACTTGTCTATATATTTTTGAATTTAAAAAGTATATTTGTTATTTACAAAAATAATAAAACAAATACTATTTCTAAAAAAAAAAAAGTATTTCATCATATTTATTAAACAAATTGTTTAAAAATCCATATTTTTTATGATTATAATTATTTATATATCATAAACATTGTTTAATAATAATTTTGTGTTTAATTTTTAAAATGCTTGTTCTTGTTATAAATTTAAAAATAATAAAGAAACAATGGATTCTATAACCAATACCAATTTTGGAATCTTTAAGTAAACTCTTGATTTAATTTGAAAAGTTTTCAAAAATATTAAATCTGGAAAAACTTTTAAAAAATATAGATTTTCAAAAGCTTGTTTAAATTTAATTTATTTCAATATTTATCAAAAGAAAATTTAAAGATAACTCAAAAATATTCAAACTTTTTTTTTATTTTTAAAAATACATAATATTAAATATTTTTTAAATTTAAATATAAAATTAAACATGGATAATAAAACCATTAATTTAGTTCTACACATTTTTATAATAAAATAAATATAAATAGATTTAAAAAAAAATATCGAAATATTTAAAAATATAAGCTTTAAATTAAAAAAATATGGAAATATTAATATATATTTTATACAAGGATTTTAAGCCTTAAAAAAGTGTTTTTTTTTTTCGGTTTAAAAATACAAAAAATGATTTTTTTAAAAACAATTTATATTATTTTTAATTATTTTAAATAATTCAAATGTAAAACAATTTTAAATTTGATGACATTTTTAACATTTATATCGAAAGAAAAGTAATGAATTCAAAAGATATTAAAGATTAAAATTAATGTAGATCATTTTTCAGACAACATTAAAAATAATAAAAACATTAAAATACTTTTTCGTATTAGAAAACAAACTAAAATTTATCTAGGATATCTATTGAATTAAAATATTTTATTTCTTAAAAAAAAAGCTTAAAAGTAAAATTATTTCTTTTCAAAATAAAATTTCTAAACTGATTTTTGTTTCTGCAATTTTAATAATTACTAAAAAATATTTAATTCTAAGAATTGTTAAATTAAGAAAATATATATTAACTAATTAAACAAAATAATGTTAAAAAAATTAATAAGCAAAACAAATAAATTTAATTTTTTTGTAATGAATATTGAAAATCTGCAAACTAAATAATAATATNTTTTTATTTTAATATTTTTTTAAAAATATTTAATTAGAATTGTAAACTTAAGAAAATATATTTTTTTGAATACTACATTGATTAATTAAATAAAAAAAAAAAGAAAAGTTAAATTTTTAAGGTTTTTTTTGTTTGAACCCCCATCATTACTTTTTGGAATTTCTGAATGCAGTGGCGTAGGGAAAACCGAAAAATGGGCGATACAAATTTGACATTTTAGTGCTTAACTTCGTTATTTCGAATCACGCATTTTAACACATACATTAATTTTTGAAGTTATTAAAATTTTTGTTTAAAATATTATTTCCAAAATTATATTTGAATTACAATCCTAAATTAAATTTTCTTTGTAGTTTTGAAAGAAATGTGTTGATAATTTTGTCGTTTTAAGTTTTCCGAGAAATACAAAGGCTAATTCTAGAAGTTCTTTGTAATCACGAACTTGTAAAAAAAATACAAAGTATGGTTAATAGTTACTTTTATTAAAAATACTCTGATCCCATTTTCATTTGAAATCAACATAATGTTGAGTATCAGGAGCATTTGAGTTTCCTTGAGGTTGACTTTGGAAAACGATATATGGTTTCTGGCCTTTTCGATCTCAAGTTAAGTCATCAAGTTTTCTTTTTTTTTATGTCATGCATCAGTGGATAGTATATTTAATTATGTGCCAATCTCAGTCTTCCTAATTAAAAAATATCTACCCGTTCCCGTTAACTCTCCAGAATGGGTAGAGTCTCAGAAAAATATCTTGTAGCGAAACAGATCTTATCAGATTTTCATAAAAAATGGGTTTTGAACTCGAATTGAGTTTGTCATTTTTGATTTTCGAAAGTGGAACAGCATTCTAGGCATAGACAAATAATAGATAGGAACTTTCGTCTGATGTTCTCCACTTAAACCGGAACACCTTACCAGAGCTTCAAAGAACTTTTTATTAACAGGGTGCTTTGGTTGAAGTGGAAAACATGAGATTAGGAAACTTTGCATATCTATAGCTTGTCTATGGTATAGATGATCCACTCTGACGATCTTAGGTTCGAGTCCTGATTTTTGTTGTTCTTCTCCCCTCATATTTAAAATGTGAAACTTATACAAAACAAATGCTGCACTTAAAATAAAACAAAAGACAAAGAATGTCAATGTCCTTTTAACAATGTCATGAAACGCATATTTTATTAAGTAATTTTACAGTTGAGTATTTAAAACCATTTACGATCAATCAAGAACTTCAAAAATCGAATCCACAGGACATGAACAATAAAAACATCCTTTGTGTGTAGAATTACACACATCCACCACTTAATTACCAATAAAAAAGAACAAAAGTGTTCTATCACGCCGAAGGCAAACACAAATACCAACAGAATTACCAATAAAATCTTTATAGCCAATAAGTGCAACAAAATGTTCTTGAACTCGTCTTTCGCTTCACATCAGTCTTTCTTGTGTTCGTTTCTTAAAGTTAAACGCAATTTTATTACGAACCAGTTGTTACCATGATTGAAACCGGATTTTTACCAACAGAAAATGATATATCTCTAGATTCCTTTCACTTTTACATATACTGGTTTTGCTCTCCATTCTAAGAAATTGTGTTACATTTAAGGGAGCCCATTGTTGTCTTTGCTACTGTGACAATATGTGGTCACACACATGATTGATTGACTGACTGACAGTCTATTTCTGTGTTTGAATTGCTCTCTTTGATTCCTAGTAATTATATTGTGGTTTGGTTCGGGGATGTTCATGCTGAAAATGGGGACATTTGGTTGGCTTCGGTTGTCGATAAGTGGATTATGTTGTGATATGGTTTTATAGAGGGTTCGAAGGTTCTTTGTTTCAAATTAATTCGATTAATTTAATTGCTTTAAAATTTCACCTAAGGTGATTGAAGTGAAAGTCATGGATTATCTTTTATCCTTTGGATATTGACTTATTTTATTGTTTTAATTTTTTTAAATTTAATTTTGTTGGATATGGTTTAAGTTTGATTGTTTATTTTTAAATGATAGAAGGAAGTTAAAACAAACTAAAAATACCCTTATGTACTCGCTTCTTCTTCTGACGTAAACCTTTTGCAACGCATATATGAAAGTATACGATACGATATAGTCGTGACAACCTCATTTTAAAGGTCTATCTGACTACTACAAACTGATAAGCAGAATTTCGATTGGTCAACACCAGATGGCGCTAGCGCTTAAATACTAGAAGCTTGCATTTAATGTTTTTTTTTAAATCTTAGTTAAGCAAATATTATCCGATTCTCAAGTTCGATACCACAATCACAATTTTAGAAATACATCGTCGTATTAAAGAGGCAACTAAAGCAAAATGATGATTACTCGTTATCTCGAACCATTTAAGGTCGTGTGATACATCATACGGTCCTACTACACCGCTTCATTAACCAAAACAACAACTAACAAACAAAAAATCAAGTAGAATTAATAAATTGTAATTTGTAAAAAAAATATCACTGGAATTATAACTTGTGCATTTAGTAATATTGTTTAAATCCAGTTTCTAAAATATTGAAAACATCTGTTTCAAGTAATTCTAACTAAATTTAGAATTGTTGCTATTTAAACAATAAAAAAAATGCTTGTGGTGAAATTCAAACTCAAGTATTTTGTTTTACTCTGAGAAAAAATGTCATTTGAGCAAGGAAAAAATGTAAGAGTTTCATGAAAAATTTAGATACTTTTGAAGGTAGAAGAAAAATTTATAAGAAAAATAATCTTTTTCTTACAATATTTTTCTATAAATTCCACATCTGTGGAAGAAACTCCTACATAAGTAAGTAAAACTGCCACATTTGTAGGACAAAATCCTACATGAGTAAGTTAAGTAAATGAAACTTTCAAGCCCCTTCATGAGTAAGTAAAAATACCAAATCTGTAGGAAAAAGTCATAGATCAGTAAGTAAAACTATTACATTTGTAGGAAAAACTCACAAATGAGTAAGTAAAACTCCAATATCTGTGGAAAAACTCCTACATAAAGTAACTAAAACTTCCACATATGTTAGTATTTTTCTTATTGCGAAGCGTTAAGTATTTCTCCTACTTCTCTCATTACGAAGTGTAAGTATTTTTCCTAGTTTTGTAGGTAAAAAATAATAAGTAAGAATTTTACGCACATCATTTGAAGTGTGGGAGTTTCTCCCCCATATGTTAGTATTTTTCTTATTGCGAAGCGTAAGTATTTTTCCTACTTTGGTAGGTAAAAAATAATAAGTAAGAATGTTACCCACTTCAAGTGTGGGAGTTTTTCCCACATATGTTAGTATTTCTCTTATTACGAAACGTAAGTATTTTTCCTACTTTGGTAGGTAAAAAAAAATAAGCAAGAATTTTACCCACATCATTTGAATTGTGGGAGTTTCTCATACATATGTTGGTATATCTCTTATAACAAAGCATAGGTATTTTTCATACGTTCGTAAGAATTCTTCATATTTCCCACAAATTTAAGAATTTATCTTATTTACGTAGACATTTTTCCTACTCCAAAATTTTCCTACAGAATGAAGTAATAGAAAAAAACATTTATTAAACAAATTTAAGAATTTTCGTGGGTATTTTACTTACACGTAATGTGGGAAAAACTCCTCAGCTTCTTTCATTCAGCTTAGTAAAAATTTGTATTAATAGTAAAAATTACTCAAAAAATTGTTTAAATTACTACTTAATCTATAAATTGTAGTAAAAATATAAGTAATAGCTTCATTTAGTTAAAATGTCTACTAATAGAAAAAATTGCTAATCCAGAAATAGCTTAAATTACTATTTTTTAGTAAATATTACTTAGCGAAATTTTGAGATTAGGATGTTGGAGCTTTGTCGAAGTAAATGTTAAGTGTTCGAGTTCAAAGCCTACAACAAACGTAACTTTTCCAGTAGAGTTAATTAAATTAATAATTTAATAAAATAAAAGAAAAACTAATTTTTAATAACATTAAAAATAACTAAAATTTTACTATTTAAAAGTAGGTTGGATTTTGACTACTGAAGTAGTAGATTTTCAGTAAAATGTTATTTTTTTTTTTTGTGTACTTGAAAGAAGTGTGCTAAACATTTAAATTCGGATAAATCGAAACAAATTTACTGATTGAACTGAATTTTCTTCAAATTATTGAAGACTTAGAAATAAGCTTAAATATCTTTTTGAAATTTACAATAAGATTAATTTTAGAGTACATAAAAAATATCTTAAAATTACAATAAAATTTAAACGGAACAAATTCATGATTTTTTTTATTGTTACAGCGATCTTAACCCTTCTTAAAGAAGTTTTAAAAAGAACTCTCTTAGACAACTTCAAAGTAATTATTCAAACTTTAAGACTTCTTAAAGTAATTTTTTGGAGAAATCAGACTTTTTTTCTTCGAAAAGACTTCTTTTAGAAATCTTAAAGAAAGGAAATTATTTACTGATCGATATTTTGTGCAATGTTTCCGGTATAGAATCATTGAAGCCATAATCTAGACGAATATAAAAATAATTGAAGGTCATCTTTTCATAATTCGTATGTTTTCGAATGTATATTCAAGTATAAACTTTAATTATAAGCAAAAGAAAATAAAGGTCACGCTTAGAAATCAATCCCAGACACTTTTCCCATAAAAACCTAAAAAAAAAAAAAAAAACCAAAAGTCAGTTGGACTAAATTTCATGCAATCAATCCCAATTCCTTAATGGCCGCAAATCACGGAAATATATTTTTGATTTTCTATTCTATTTCTTTGAGGTTTCCGTTAATGAGCGCTTAATAGAAAGCATAAAACAGTTCTCACAGGTCATTTGTGGCTGATGATTTTTAATTGAATGTTAATTTGAGATCAAGGAATTCAGATAAAGATTGAATTACATGAAATGTTAATCGGATTTTATTTCAAATTTATAGTTATCTTGGTTGTAAATAAAAACCAAATCCGCTTTGCAAAACGAAAACAATAAAATTCCTCTCACAAAAGTTCTTGTGATGCAATTGGAATTACAATTAGGACTTGGTTGGGAAGCGAATGCAATCAACTTGACACTTGATTTAATAGCAGAACATATCACATTCATCATGAATGTAAGTAATGAGGAGAAACGTCACGTTCTTCTAATCAATAAGGGTTTGCTAAAGCATTGTTTTTATGACAGGATTTTAAAATGTAATTTTTAGTTAAAAGATTTTACATAAATTATGTCTGTCCGTCTGTCCGGTTCTATCTTTTTGTATGTCCGTCTGTCTGCCAATAGCTCAAGTGTTATAAATAACTAGTGTTCATAATAAACCCCTCTCTATAAAATAAAACAAACAGCACAATCAAAAATTATCACAATTTGCCACACAATTTCATAAACTAGAAAAACAAAAGCTTCAGACAAACAATTGAAATATACTTTCCATAAATTAAATAAATAATGAGAAGAAGCGCCATCAAAACGTCACGTTCCTCTATTTAGCTTTTCATACAAAAAAAAAATACCCTAACCTACACCAACCAACGGGAGAGACTCTTTGACTCTGACTAGTGACTAACTAAAAAAAATACATACTAATAAATAATTTAACTTTATTTGCCTAACAAAGCGACGACGACGGATGGGACGGAACGAACAATCCGACAGATGAATGGATGGGATGAGTGAGGTGCAAATGAATTCATTAACGAGATCTCGTATAACCAACGGTGGATGTCACACTCCAATGAAGATGATGTGGACCCAATCAATATCAAAGTAATTAGCTTAAATGCAATTGGCATTAACGATATTTTTACAAAAGCAGTAAATTTGTAGCGAAACATGACTTTATTGAATTTGTATGTTAATTTTTTAGTATTTTTTGAAAGTGAGTGATATGACGGGTTGTCTGGTTTGGTAGGTCGCGTGGTTATTTTAATTATGAATAATATATTTGCGTCAATCGATTTTAATAGGAAAGATTGAACCGGTTTCTTTTTTTATTTGGAATTGTTTTTAAATAAGTAGAGCAGAATTGGTTTAACTTTTCCTGTGTTTTCAAATATTGATTTGATTTTTAAAATTGTTAATACTGAATAAGGTTCACAATTCAACACAAATTCTAAAATATTCCAAATGCAACTGAATAAATTGGAAAGGGGAGATACAAATACAGCAATAAAAACCACGCAACTACAAAAATATCAAAAACAAACGTATCGAATTATTTCACATGGAAAAATTCAAATTTATTCAACTGGTTCTGTATTTTTAGCGAATTTTGGAATATGAATCGAAATCCCAATCATAAATATTCCGTTTTATACCATTTAAGTTATGTTGAGGATAATGCACGTTACAGAAACTGGGGCTCAGTCTTTCGGAGATTCTATCAAGAATTAATGTTAAAAGGTCTACCGGTTTCAGCACGCTTATTTCGAGATAACTAGTTTGGTTGGAAGATTTATTGAGAAGAGAGATCAATAATTCAGAAATTTTTCCATTTGAGAGGTTTTTGTCTGGATGTCTGCATTTGTATCTGCGTATCTATCTATATCTGCGTATTTATTTATGATTAGGAATTATCTTTGGGAAGAAAAAATTGATATTTTGTTGATGTTTTCCAAAAGAACTTTTCTTCTAGAAATTCTGTTTGAAAAAGCAATTTGGCGAAAGTTTTATTTTTTACTCAAAAATTTGACAGTAGAAGCCTCTTGCATTTTTTTTTTTTTAAATATTTATATTTTAAAATATTAATTTTTTTACGAAAATGTCTTAATTTTCCTAAATAAAACACTTTGTAAAAGAAAAGTCGTATTAAAAAGTCAATTTCATGAAAATTTTATTTGTGACTCAAACATTTTACATTGGTGTCCTTTTGCATTTTTTGTCAAAAATATGAAATATATTGGATTTTTTTAAGGAAATGTCTTAATTTACTTAAATAAAACACTTTGTAGAAGGAAAGTTTGGTTAAAAAATAAATTTCACGAAAATTGTATTTTTGACTCAAAAATTTGATAAAAACTCAATTTTACTAAAATCGTATTTTTGACTCAAAAATTTGATTTATTTTTCAAAATATGAAAATTTTGAAAATATTGGATTTTTTCTCGGAAATGTCTTAAATCACTTAAATACAACATTTTGTTAGAAAAAAGTATGATTAAAAAGTCTATTCCACAAAATAATTATTTTTGACAAAAAAAAATTTTTTTTTTTTAAATTATTTGATTTTTTTACGGAAATGTCTTAATTTAAATAAAATTTTACTTTACTTAAATAAAAAATTTCGTAGAAGAAAAGTTTGATTGAAAAATCAATTTGACAAAAATTCATAAAATTGAAAAAAATACTGAATAAATTTGATATTTTCATAAAATAAGTAAATTGGTTTCGAAAATACTTGTTTTTTGAGAAGTCATTTATTTCATAAAATAAAGAAAATTCTGTGGAAAAAACTCACATTTTTCAAAGTATATGTAAAATTTAATTAATTTTTAGTTTTGATATTGACAAAAAATTGCAAAAATTATTTTTGATATTTTTATAAGAACTTGTAAAATTTTAAGTGAAAAATAAAACTTTAATAAAATTTCTTTTTTGAAAAAAAAAAAAAAAAAAAAAAAAAAA
>JXPG01017123.1:27498-37763 GCA_001015175.1 Megaselia abdita
AAAAAAAAAAAAAAAAAAAAGACTTTTTTTCTTAAAATTTAAATAATTTTATGTAAAAAACTCTAATTTTTTATTTCTGGTATTTTACTAAAATATGTAAAAATATTCTTTTAGAAAGTCTTTTACTTCATAAAATTAAGAAAATTCCATGAAAAAAACTCACGATTTTAATTTTTGATATTTTGCTAAATAATATGTAGAATTAAATTTCTTTTTTGAAACGACTTTTCTTTTAGAAAGCTAGACTTTTCTTTTAAAAAGTCTTTTGTAAAATTCCTAAAATTCCAATGAAAAATTTACAGATTTTATTTTTGATATTTTTCTAAAATTGTATCTATCTACATATATCTATCTATATCTATCTATATCTATCTATATCTATCTATATCTACCTAAATCTATCTATATCTATCTATCTATATCTATCAATATCTATCTATATCCATCTATGTCTATCTACATTTATCTATCTGCCTATCTATATAAATATCTATGTCTCTCTCTGTCTTTAAAAACAAAACAAAATCCAAATACTCACAACAGAGGACTCTTAAAAGTATCTCCAAAAACATACCTGAAAGGAAAAAGAAAAGAAAACATTATAAATAAATCAAATTTAATTATCAATATATACAAAAATGATGTAATAAAATTTTCTGCGTGTAACAGTATTAAAAAATTTATTAACCATATTGAAGGAAAATCGAAATTGATTGTGTTTACGCACGTAAAAACTCCATCGTTTTAAGAGAATATGTAGATTAACTTACTTTGCATGAACATGTATTTATATTGGTATTACCGATGAAGAAAAAGTAATTAGATGAAGGGATTTGGGAAAAGTGCTTTTACTAACTCTACTTACCATTATACATTATACGAACTTTTAGCTTTATAAAATTTCAGCATTAATTTTTATTTTATAATGGTTTAATATTTGAAGTGTTTCTAAATGTATCTAAGGATAATGTATGAAATGTTTTGTGCTAATTTGATAATTACTATTTTTAGCAACTTTTTAAGAATTTAGGGTAAAAGGAAAAAAAAAAAGACTCACCAGTATTCTCTTTACTTAGCAATTACCAAATCAAATATTAAAAAGACAGAATTTCAAGACAAATGGGAAACAAATCTTGAATGTTTTGGTTAATATTTAATAGTAAAATGTTTGTTAATGAATTTATTTAATTATCAAATCCGAAACCAAGAATTAATATTTCTCATTCAAAACTTATCACATCCTCAGAGATAATCGAATTCCATTCTACTAAGTCAGCAGAATGTCGATGCATTAAGCAATGTGTTGACTTATATATGCAAGGTTTATGAGTTTTATTGTATTTACACCAGTAATATCATTATATTTCATTTCGTAAGATTTCTGAGTCATTTCGTATTTCACTTTATAAAAATTTATACAAAATTCTCAAACAAAACACAAAATAAAGAGTACTTATAAAATTCCAACAATGAAAACCAGAATTTACATATGATTGATTATCAAATAGTCTGATCACAAGTCATACTCTTGGTCGATTTTTCAAAATGTAACAAACCCAACCAAAAACCATTCTGTAGAAAATTAAATTTTCAAGCATAGAGAGGAAGAATAGGAACTACACATTATTCAATTTCAAATTCAAAGGCACGAATTTATTATATGGTTCTGACAGCACTGCATATGAGTCGTAGATTCTAAATGCTGCAGGAAAGGACATAGAGAGAGGGAGATAGAAAAGAGCTATAGACAGAATAGTAAGACCAAACTACCACAAATACCACATATGGAGCAACAGAAACATCAGTATCATCATCATAGCTTCCACTAGAGTAACAACCAAACGAAACTGAATAATAAAAACTAAACCGCACTGTTTCATTTAATATTTGCACTCCCACAGTAATATTTTTTCTTTGTATTCTTGTTTAGTTGTTATCTGGAATGCAAAAATATGCATTGCATTGAAACAAATTCATTTTATGATGCATTTTTATGTTTTACTACTCCTAAAGATCCTGTACGCTTCATGAATTCATGTTTGACATATTATATTGTTATGTTTAGAATTAACTACGACTTTTCGAAAGGGTCAGACATTGATTAGATTGACGGTTGTTGGAATTTGTTGGCATTGCTGGATTTTATATGAAGCTTTTAGCGATTTTATGGAATGCAGTTCAGTTTATTCAATTGAAATTCATTTCCATTTGAGATTTATTTATGCAATTATCAAAGATAAGAGCTATAAACTGAAATGGGAAAACTGCTATATATACAGAATATCCGATACCCTCAATAATCAAATTATCATTTGAAATTGTTTAGATTGCACTCAAAAGTGCGGATTCATCGGATTTTTTTTGATGAACTCTGATTTGAATTCAGATTTTCAGACAAAGAGCAAGAGTTATTCCAAAATGTTTATAATATCTCTGCGAATTCATCAAAATTTTATATGAAATCATTGAAATCTTAAGAATAATCATAAAAATCCTTAACAAAATCTTGAAAATACAGAAAAAATAGAAACCAAAAAACAGAGGTGGAAAACGTATCGATAACAACATCCGACAACGAGTTCTAACGCTTGATTTTTCAATAACGATCACCGAAAAATAACATAAATAAATTATTTTGTTATAGAATTTTAAATATCAAATTCACTTTTTTTTTTTTTTTTAACTTTAGANACAGAAAAAATAGAAACCAAAAAACAGAGGTGGAAAACGTATCGATAACAACATCCGACAACGAGTTCTAACGCTTGATTTTTCAATAACGATCACCGAAAAATAACATAAATAAATTATTTTGTTATAGAATTTTAAATATCAAATTCACTTTTTTTTTTTTTTTTAACTCTAGAATTTTAAAATTGTATAAGATAACATTACACTGTTGTTTTCAATTTTTGGTTCGCTTCAATATTTATGAAAATTGTGAGTCAAGAAACTTTAAAATTATTAAATTATTAAAATTTAAAATTCATTTTGAAAACGACAAAAAAGGTTTTATAATTTTTACATTTTTGGAATTAAAGAGTTGTTATTTGAACATTTTTTAAATTTTTATTTATGTTTTAATATTTTAATTCTATATTTTTGAGAATTTATAATTTTATTATATATGTTTAAATTTTAAAACAAAACACAAAACTTTTAATTTTTCATATCAAATATCTTCAATATTAATCACTTATTTTTAATTGTTTTTAATATTAAAACTTAATATTTTTAAATATTTTAATTATTGAAAATCTTTTATTTAATTTATATTACAATAAAAAATTTGTTTATTTTATTTGTTTAAAAACAAAACTCTAAAATCTTAATTTTTAAATATCAATTAATATTTCTTATATTTTAAAAAATTTTAATTAAAATATTAGCATTTTATATATTTGAACATTTTCAATTATTTATATTACAAATTATTTATATTACAAAAAATATTTTATATTAATAAAAATAAATTATTAGAATTTTATACTAAAATATTTTAAATTATTGCAAATCTTTTATTTTTAACGGTTTAAATGAAATGCAAACTCTGCTCTATTTAATTTACAAAATGTTTCTTTGTGATCTTAAATTATGTTTTTAAAATATGAATAAATTATTTCAAAACAAATAATTTCAAAGATATTTAAAGAAGTGTTTATTATATTGGTTTTGAATTTGAAAGAAATGAAAGGAAATACGATCACTTTGACAAATTGGAATAACGTAACGAGATAAGTAACGTTTTGGAAGACGGATAACGTAACTTAAAATGTAAAACTTTCCGCATTTAAAACTTTAATTTTAGTAGTTAGTACTATAGATTTAGAATTCTAAATTTTAAAAGCGAAAAAAACATTAAAAAGTAAAAACTATTTTTAAATTTAGAATTTTGAAGCACTTAAACCTTTTTTTTTTAATTAAAGAAAAGATAACATTTTTATGTACAAAAATACTTTAGAAAAATATGTTATTTTTTTTTAAATTTTGAATCGGCATTCAAAATAATAACAATTGTTCTAGAAATAAAAAGTATAGTTTTGAATATAGAATTACTTGGATAACAGCTTCAAAAAAGAAATTATTTAATTCAAAAAAATCTTTGTTTTAAATTATAATTATAATTGGAATGAGGTTTAAGATTCAGCAAAAACCCTCAATATTAAAAAATAAAAACTTAATTTAAGAAATTATGAAATAGCTAAGTCAAGAATTTAAATGTTTTCGACAAAACAATAAATACCCTCAAGAACTAAAAACCAACAAGAAATGAATATAAAAAAATATTTAACAATAATTACAGAATATAACATAAATATAATACACAACAAATACAAAAACAGCAGAGGCAAAAATTAAAATTCTGTCCTCAAAACGATAAATATCCTCAAAAATTAAAAATCAAATAGAAATAACAAAATATTTAACATCCATTACAGAATATTATAAACAAATTCAGAAAAAGCAGGGTCAAAAAATAAAAAACTCCTTTGTTAAAAATATAAGTGTTTGCCTAATTGTTAAACATTAAAACTAAAAATATTTTCAGGAATTTAAAACAAAAAATAATAAAAATATGAAACAATTTTGCATTAATTTAAAAAAAATCACCAGGCAATAACATTTTAAAAAATAATTAGTAATTAAAGTTAGAAATAAAGAAAAACTAATATTATTTTAAAAGAACAAACAAATTGTTTTTTTTTGTATATAAAATCAATCATATTAATTCAAAAATTCCAGAAAGAATAAATATAATCAAACATTTTATAAAAATATTTTACAACAAGAACAAGGAAACAACAATCAAATAAATAGTTCCTACATTAATAAAAAAAACACACAAAAAAAAGATAATATTATTATTATACAAAAAAAAAAATAATTTAAAAAAAAATACGACAAACACAAGAAACAACAAATAAAAGTAAGTAATAAATAATTACACATAAAACTAAGAAGATTTTTTTTGATTTAGCCACACTTTGTGCTAATAATCCGCACTTTTTTGCTAAATTTTAGCACACTTTTTTTCTCATTGAAGTATTTGCTACACGTATTATTAATAGTCTTCTTTTACAAATTACATTAAATAACTTTTAAATCGTTGATTCTCAGTAAAACATCCTCAACTCAAGATCACTAAGAAGACCACGGTCCCTTTTAATTCATAAAATAATGTTAATGAAAATTAAGTCTACAAAGCTTACGTTATTGTCTGGTCAATCACTGTCTCATGTTTCCACCAACAATCACAACCATGAAAGGTAATGAAACTGGTTGTACGATTGTATGATATAATTTAAATAAGGTCATAAAAAATACGAAAAAGTATGAACTTGAATTGAAGAAACAGTGATGCAATGAACAGAACTCCCCAAATTATATAAAGATTAACTGAATTAAAATTTCGAACAAAAAATCAATCAACTTTCACATTGCTTTAAGATGAAATGAATCAAAGGCGTGTCACCTATTTATTCGAACATCTAATTAACCGACAAACAAAATCTTTAAGAGCTCAATTTCACTATTTAATTAGAGACCTCTGGCATGGCAGTAACAACAGCTAACATGACATGCATTTGAAAATAGAGTGATTCCATATAATTATAATCTTGCTCAGCAACAGAGAGAGAATAACAAGTAAAATTACAATCAACTTCAACTCAAGTTCAACACACTTTACTTTCATATTTTCTGAAGTTATTATAAGTTTTGGATGGAAACTATAACGAGAAATAAAATGTGAAAAATTTAATGTAAAATTAATTTACTAAATGTGATTTTTTTGCACTTTTGGTTGTTTTTTGCATTTGAAAATTTGATTGATTTAGCTTTCACTTTCTTAGGTTAAAATCCCACACCCAAAAAAGTGCAGATTTTTTTACCACAAAAGTGCTGATTTTTTTTTTTTTTAAATGTGTAAAAAATCTGCACTTTTTGTCGATTTCTAGCATTTTTGCCAAAAAATTAACCAAAAGTCTGTAAAATGTCGTCGAGAATTTTTGGTAAAAGTCCAAGCTAAAGTGCTGATTTTTAGCAATTTAGGAATTTGCAATTTGTTAAACATAGTTCAATGAAAGAAATATACATTAAGTGTAAATTTTTGCAATTAATGCGGTTTCGAAAACTCCTTTACTTAAGTGCGAAAAACTAAAACATTTTTCACATTATTATTATATGAGAGTTCAAATGTTATTAAAGCTAATCCGATTTGAGTAGATTATGCATCTTGTGTTATAAGGTAAGCTAATTAATTGAGTTTAAAGGGAAAGACTAGCTGGTGAATATGTAATATTATTCTTAGTCATTATCAGAATGAATTTTACAAATTTTTGAATTTTTCATATCATTGCATCGAAGTTGTTCCAAGTTGATCCCCACGATATCGTTGTGACATCTAGATGAAATCATTTGGATATCAGCCAACGAATTTTTGCACAAATACAATGTTGAAAGACTTTCTCAGAACAAATAAATATCCTCTGATTTGTCTAAGACGAGCTCATTAGACTTTTACCATTATATGAGTGCAAAAAGTAGTATGTGATATACGCAAATGATATCACAAAATTACTTGGAACAACTGTGAACTTCTGATACCTTCAATGGTTTGAGACAACTTCTAATTGAGTTCCTTTGATAGGATTAGTGGATTATCCAATACTCTCTTTGAGTAATTTTATTAGAGAAAGGTTTATGGAATAGATGAAACCTTTTTTAAGAGTTCTGGACAATTCTGGGTATCGAAAGGACTATTGTGCGTCCTATACAAAAGCAATATGTTCACTTAATTATAAATGAATTCAAATAGTTTGCAATAGACACTAAATTATATTACGTTAGAGAAATAGAAAAAAATACTATATTGTGTAGTAATAGTGAACCTTCATATTAAATATTAAAATGTACTAACATTTTATGTTAAAAAAAATTAATAGCAAAAATTCGCTAAAAATAAGTACTCAAATTTACTCAACGTAGTAATTTTGTACAGCAAATTTCACTATAAAAATGTTTGTAGTAAATTTTGCTAGAATTAGAATATATTAATATGAACTAAATAACAAATGTTTCTATTAAATGTTGAAATTTCCTAAAAATAGTAGATTTCGCTTTGTACTAAAATTTGCTTAAAATATCATATTAAAAAAAAGAATAAATTTCACTAGCATTTATATAGCATTTTTGCAAAATTTGCTAAAATGATACTATTTCCTGAATAGTGATTTGCACTATTTCTGATGTTAACAAGTAAAATTAACTAAACAAAATATTTCTTTGGAAAATTCTGTTTATAATACAAATGATCTGAGTTCAAATCCAGTCAAATGCACTTTGGATTAATTTTTGTAAAAAGGGTTTTTATGTTTTTTACTTTATTTTAAACAACTCTATAATTTTCTTTTTTAAACCGTATTATTTAACTTTTTATTTAACTTTAAAAATTCAATTTATATTATATTTTCAACAATTTTTTTTTATGTTTCGAATTAAAAAAAATAAATAACTTTGTGGATTTCTACAATTTTGAAACAAACAAAATTGGCAAAACCAAAATATATATTGAAAAATCAATTTTAGACAATTTTATAATAATTGATTTATATATTACTTTCAAAATTAACATAACATTTAATACTTAACAAACTTTTAAAATTAATTTTTTTTTAAAAAATGTAATTTAACTTACAGATTGCAATTTAAACATTTTTTCTGAAATGATATTATCTTTTTAAACCAAAAATCTGAATAACTTTGAAAANCATAAAAAAAAAAAAAAACGTGTTTTAAGTTTAAAAATTTTTTTTTTTTTTTTTGTATGGTTTATATATTTTTTTTTAAAAACGTTTTTTAATTTAACTTTTTAATTTTGTTTTTGAACTTCGTTTAATTTAAAACGATCAATTTGTATTGTTTCGAACATTTTACAGGAATTAATTTGGATTATACATTTGTGTTGAACAGAATTTTTATACATTTTTGTTAAATATAATTCACACTATTTGAAGTCTTATTGAATTTTTGTTTGTTTTTTTTTTCTCTAATTAATGATTTTTAAGTATTTTGTTTCATTGTTAAAATTATTCTTAAGATTTTCAAAATATATAAATTTTTATCTTAAATATTTCCTTAATTAATATGTTTTCTTTTTATTTAAACATACACAATTACATCCGACTTAAAACTATTTTGAAATTTAAATTATTGTCATTAATATCAGGAATCAAGCATTTTGGTAAACATTTTCTAAGAAGTTCTATCAAATCCATTCTAATATAAAAATAAAATCAACATTTGTTATTGTTGCTCATCTAAAAATATTCCAAAAAGCTAAACAAATGTTTATTATTTAGCCACATTATGCATTGAAGAGTTTTTGGAAAGCTCTTCCGTCTATTTTCTTTGAATAGTACTTCAAATTACAGCTATTTTTATTTTAGTAAATGCGATCAAGACCGTTTTGTTCTGTTTTTTTCTGGGTTTATGAAAATTTAAATATTGTATCCCACTGATTAAAAAAAAGTCTTTTAAACAAAAAGAGCCTTTTTGAGCCCTAGGAAGCCTTTGTATGAACCCTGTCTATATGTTCCCGATCAATAAAATGTGTAGCACAATAATCAAGTGTAGAATAGTCCAAGTCAAGGAAAGTCCTTCTTCCATTTGTTTGATGTTTTTTACACACTTAAAAATGTGTAACCTACACTCGGAATATGTCCTGTAAATATTTACAAATATTTATTTTTTTCTTAAAGTATCTTACACATTTTAAAATATGGAACCTAGGAATATGTACTATACACATTCAAAAATAGGTAGACATTAAATACATTATAAATATGTAAAACACATCAAATATACATTACTTTTATCAGTTCTCACCATTTATTGTGTAGGCTACATATTTCAGTGTATATTGAAATATGTAGACTGTTGAAAACTATTAAAATATGCAAATTTTCATCAATAAAATATGCAGCCTAAACAAAATATTTACTACACAAATAAAATACCTGATGCACATAATAAATGTGTAGCACACTTATTTCAAGTGTAGAATATTTATCAAACAAAAAAAAATACATTTTAAATATGTTTTTCTCGTTACTTCAAATATTTCAAAATAAATGCCAATTTCTAAAGATAGACAGAAAAAAACCAATCCAAAATTGAATAATGTCAAAAAAATAACTCCTCCAATTAAAACTACCGCCGGAAGAGAGAGAGACTATAAATTANAAAAAAAAATACATTTTAAATATGTTTTTCTCGTTACTTCAAATATTTCAAAATAAATGCCAATTTCTAAAGATAGACAGAAAAAAACCAATCCAAAATTGAATAATGTCAAAAAAATAACTCCTCCAATTAAAACTACCGCCGGAAGAGAGAGAGACTATAAATTAAAAAAGAAAAAAAAACAGAGTTACCACTTTCACAATAAAATCACTCCAAATAGTCAATCCAATCAGGCCAAAAACTTCCACAAAGGCTGTCATTTATAAATGAATCCAACGACTCTAACAAATAGCCGAAAGGTTTTTAAGCGGAATTCGTAAATTTGTCTAATGGAAGCATTAATATTCATGGTGAAGAAGTGGCAAAGATGAAGTTGAAAAAGTGGAGAAGTAGAAAAACAAATCGATTAAAAGTGTGAAACGACGTCAGCTAACAAACTACTATCTTCTACTTTCTTCCATTCTCTGTATATATAACTGATGGTTTTCAACCGTCGACGCGAAAAATCTAATATCTCGAAGGAGAATTTTCAGCTTAAGTGTTTGAATGTTATGGTTTGTTATAACGGTAACATATAGACAGCCTTTCTAGCAAACAAAAAACTATACCACCATCATATATATACATATCAATTCCGTTCGCCTCCTTCAAGGATATAGAGAAAGGATGTTGGAAATGGAATATATCTGTTCTGTTCTGAGAATATATTAAGTGGAAATATGGTTTTCATATTATTTTTTCCTTTTTCATGCTTTTATTCTTGTTGATATTGATTTTTTATGTTTTCTCCATTCGCTCTATTTTCCGCATTGGAAAACTCTTTTTCCCCCAAAAACACACATATACTTATGAACATATCCTTCGTTAGGTAGTTTTACGTTCACTCATGATTCTATATAGTTTTGCTTTCCTTTTTTCGGGATTTCCTTAAGTTCTTTGTAAAAGAGGTCACAAGGATGTGGGTGGAGAACACTAGGCGACAGGAGTAACCTAACACCCAGAAGAAAAATAACAAGTTTTTC
>JXPG01017156.1:515-25097 GCA_001015175.1 Megaselia abdita
TTATTTAGAGTTTCTTTAAAATTATAATTTTTTTATATTCTTTAAATTTAAATAAAAAACAAAACAAAATAAAATTGTATAATATTTTAATTTGATTTAAATATTATATTTTTCTTTAAATATGCTTCTAATATTTAAGATAAATTACAATTTTCATCAATTTTGTATATTTAAAATTCCACTATTAAGAGTTTCTTTATTTTATTTTATTTTTTTTTTATTTTTAAATTATGTTCTTTAAATTTAAATTAAAAACAAAATAAATTTGTTTAACATTTTAAATATATTTAATAATATTGCAATCTTCAAAATTTTATATTATAATATTTTAAATATTATATTTATCTAAATCTTTGATAAAATTAGTTTAAAAGTTTGTCTTAAAAATTACTAATTTCGGTGATGAAATATTTTAAAAAATATTGTAATCTTTATTAGTTTTTAATTTTCTTATGTTTAATCTTATTTTTTTAAATAATATAATTTTTTAGGTTTTTTTAAGAGTAAACAATTTTTCTTATATATTTCTTATGGAATAATAATAAAAATTTAATGTAAATTTTATATTCTTCAACATTTTAAAAAATTCGGTTTTTAAAAAATCGGTTCAAACTTTATTAAGTTTCAATTTTTTTTAAAAAGTAAATATTGAAATTTAGACTTTTAATTTTAAAACATATTCAAGTCATTATTTCTACATTTTTTAAAGTTTAACTTTAATGTTAAACTATATTTTAAATTCCAATTTAAAGAAGAATCTTTATATATTTTCAAAATCATTTTACATTTGACAACGTTTTACTAGTTTTATTTTTTCAAATTTATGAACTCAAATAAATATCCTTTAAATAGGAAAATACATAAAAAAAATTAAGGAATAGAAATTAAGAAAACTTTCAAAACGATGAATAAAAACTATTATTTTAAGAAATACTTCATAATTTGGTATATTACATTTTTATGTATTAAATATATTTTTTACTTGTATACTTATTTTAAAATATTAATTTATTTTTTATACGTTATTTTAATGCAGAGTTTATAATTAACTTTTAAGTTATTTTGTTTAAATAATTGATTATATAAATATTAATATCATTATTATTATGTTTAAATAATATTTTATGACTGTTTCTCTAATTCTTAAATATTTTTATTATTTCTCTATGTTTTGTTTTATTGTAGAGTATTTATTATTATATTTATTAAATATCCTTAATTTATTGTTTTACTTAAAAAAATGGTTTTTTTAATTTTTGACCGGTATTTTTTAAATTATTTTTATTTTATTCACTTTTTTCATGTTTGATTATATATTCTTTAAGGAAGGAGCTTGCATTAGATCTTTTATTTTTTAAATATTTTTTTTCTTGGAATCAACATAATATATTGTTGGTTTGTTGTATTTTATTGTAGAGTATTTACTATAATAATTATTATTCTTTTCTTAATTATTGTGGGTATTTATTGTTTTACTGAACCTGAAGGAATTTTCATTAAATTTTAGCCCTTGCTTTTTGCTCGGTTCTACACACATTTCTTGATCCTTATGAAGGTTCCCCGTCCAATAGCAAACAAAACCCGTTTTATGAATCTTAGAACCTTTATCTTCTAGGAAAGTCCTCAAAATGAGCATAAAAATAATGAATATACACCTTTCGGGCACTATATTTCCCACAGGATAACAACGACTAAAATGCAGCCTAATTACTCCCAAAACCCACAATGAATGATATGACATTTTCGCTAGAAACTCATTCGATTATCCTAATTATGGTGGTGAAAAAAATGATGAAAAATGTCTGTAATAATGACATTTAGACTTACTATCTTTCTACATACTATTTCTATCTACATCAGATATAGTCCTCACACCTGTGTACATTTTGCACCCTATTCAGTTTATTCTTGACGAAAGAAAAGTTTGTTTTCTCGTGACCGGAAGTAATTTGTGGCTGAATAAACACTAATATCCTGATTGGAACCAGGAACAAGTGCAGCGGACGGACACAAGTACCCGCAAAAAAAGTCCAGGGTCACTGATCTAGATAAATATCGTTAGTCGGATAGTGGAACATATGTTAATAATTCAAACATTTGATTTAGACAGACGTACTATTTACTGTGCTCAGGTTGGTTTATTGACCCATCTACATGACCTTCAATTTAACTAATGAATCATTAATGACCATGGAAATTATATATTTATTTGTTTGCCGGCGGCATTTTTTATCCTGAAAGCTTTTCTGAATTCTGGTAGAGCTTTTTATTAGTTGTTCTGTTACTCCGAAGGACCTGACTATAAAATTACATATCATTTGGAAATTGGAAAAGTAGAACAAGGAGTTACATATAATCTATAAATAACTAACATGAAAGGCGGGAAAAAACAGCTGAAGGTAATAGGATAATGGAAGATGTAGACACCCTTTCTTATAATTTGCTAAGTGTTTTGATTGGCAATTGGAGTAATTTACGGAAAGAAAGAACAACGAATTTTCTCATTGCTCGGGTCGAAGGACCATTCCTGAAGTCCTACAAGTCACACGTATTTTCTTAATTGCATTTAAATGTTGTTTTAATTTCTCGGTTTCTAGCGATTTCAACTTTTCTTGAGACAGGATT
Organism: Megaselia abdita; assembly: GCA_001015175.1. NCBI lineage: Eukaryota > Metazoa > Arthropoda > Insecta > Diptera > Phoridae > Megaselia > Megaselia abdita. Next base: position 3,141 of record JXPG01017156.1, read on the forward strand.
CCACAAATGATAGTCCATCACGTTTGATTGTAAAGTACGAATAGATAACAAGTTTAATCTAAAATCTTCAGAATACAGACATTGCTCAGACTGAGATAACCTTGTTTCCCATTGATAATATGCCTTCAGTTCTCCAATGTCTGTTGCTTTCAATATAGATTCCTCATTTAGTAACCTGGATTTTATGTATTCCAATGTTAATGTCAAAGTTTCAAATACTGTTATCAAATGACGAAACTCTTCCGGGAATGTTAGTCAAGGCTGGAACTTCATCAATAACTCCTTGAGCCTTCAAGAAATTCATAACCATGAGTTACCACGCTTCATAATTCTTCCCATCAAACAACTTGATTTTGCGTTCCACAAATCCATTTAATTCCTGAGATCATATCCTTTTGTAATCCAATAAAATCAAACAAAATCTTCCTTTATAATATATTAGTAAAAGGATAGTAAAAGGAACATTTCATCTCGAAAATCAAACTTAATTTTCTTTTTACCAAACAAATACTTCTTTTTATATTTGTTTTACTTTTGCTTTTGAAGATTGTTTCAATTTGTCGCTTCTTTTTTTTTTACACAAGACATTCTGTGGAGTTAATATTACAACTCGCGATGGTGGCGCCCCTCCTCTGGCTAAAGAAAGGAATCCACCATTGTCAAGAAAGTCTTACTTTCGTCTTACTTAGTAATTTTTTTTGTAAATTGTTTGTAAACTACTGAAATTTAAAAGATTTGTATCATTTAAAAGATTTGTATCATTTATAGTCTTCCATTTTAATAAATCAATTTGTTTTATAATTAAAGTCCAAAAACAGCGAAACCAGAAAGATTTAAGTCACGAAGTCAAAAAAAAAGAAGAAATACATTGCAAATTTACATTTATAAATCCAAAGAAATTATAATATTTTTAAGAAGTCAAATAAAAATTATCACTTCACAAATTAAACGAAACATCAAGGAACATAGAAAAAAAGTAGTAAATTTTACTAAAAAACTTCAGTAGTGAAAAACCAACCTACATTTAAAATAGTAAAATCTTAGTAATTCTTACTCATATTAAAATTAAATAAATACAAATAAATGTTACATTATTTTTTTATTTGTTATTAAAAATTAGGTATTCTTTTATTTTATGAAGTTATTAACGTTTTACATTTGTTAAACTCTACTGGAAAAGTAACGTTTTTGGTAGGCTTTGAACTCGAACACTTTATATTAACTTTGACAAAGTTTTAACATCTTAAAGTGCATAGCCATATGCAGTGAAATAAAATTGAATACAAATATGAAGTCACCATCAAAAACGTATATGCAAAAAATGTAATTGTAAATATTACTTCTTTTTGTAGTAAATAAAACAAAAAGACATTGTCTGGGCTTGAACTCATGACTGAATGAAAACTAAAATTTCGATTCAGTATAATATTTACTAAAAAAAGAATAATTTAAGCTATTTCTGGATTAGCAATTTTTACTATGAGTAGAAATTTTTACTAAATGATGTAATTACTAACATTTTTACTATAATTTAGAGATTATGTAGTCATTTTTACTATTAATGGAATACTAACAAAAAAATTTGCTAATATTTTGACTACTTAGTAAAATTTACTATCACAAGAGTAGTAATTTTCACTATTTATAGAAATTAATGAAATAGTAATTAATTTTAATGTTAGTTTTATTTCCAAGTCTGCCTTACAATTTTTATAAATAAATATTCGCATTGAAAACTCAGCAAGTCTACTTGTAAACCCGAACATTGTCGGGCTTTGTTCAATTTAGTTGTGATTTTTGGCCAATCAAAATTAAGAAATTTTAAATAAGCAATATTTGTATTGTATTCTCTCTTTCTGTCGAATTTTTTGAAACTTTCAAGAGAACATTCAGAATAACAGATTTCTTTAGATGAAATTCAACATAATTTTGCAGTTTCTTTCGCTGACAAAAAGAAGTAAGTTTTAACCATTTTTCATAGTTAGTATTCAACTAGTTTTGATATGTAAAATTAAAAATCAAGCTAAATAATAGTATTGATCCTAGAAGACTCTAATTCTAATCCCGAGCTTTGTTCGGTTTAGTTGTGATTCTTAGTTAATCAAAATTAAGGAGTTAGAATTAACCAATAGGAATTGTTTCATTTTGATTGTATCGTATAGAGTTTTTTGAGTTTTTGTATTGGTTCAAATTAACAAAAAAACAAACAATTCTTTTATTTTCTTTGAATGAATTGTCATCCAAATTTAATGTTTGATTTTTCTGGATATTATTCTTATTTTCAAGTTCAATGTCAGCGGGTGTTATTTCATGTTGTAGCATAATTTCATTTCTTTTGTTATTTAATTTTTTTAGCATCCTAATTCATGGATGATTAATTTTTAACTATGGTCATAAGTCATCAGGCGCTACGTCTCTCAATAAAGTATTTTTCTTCTGAAGTTTTGATTCATCAGCTCCTACAAAAATTTTGAATTTAAAAGACAACAGAACGAAAGAACAATTAATTGACTCATTACTCGGGCAGAAGGACCATCCTTGAATTACAATTCACAAAATGGAAGATTTGCTTCAGTTACTTCTCAATTGTTTTAAAATTTTGTTTAAATTTCTCGGGTTGAAGGTCCAATTCAAGTAACGTTATAAATTGTATTTCAAATGTTCCAGTGCTCGGATCGAAGGTCCAATGACATTTTGAATTTCCAACGAAATCTTTCACTTCTCGGATCGATGGACAATGGAGTAAAAGACTACAGAACAACGAAATTACTCGGATCGAACGACCATTCTTCTATTACAAGCACTCTTTGCTTCCGTAATTTCTTAATTACTTTTAAATTTTGTTTTCATTTCTCGGGTTGAAGGTCCAATTCAAGAAACGTTCAGTTACTACTTGTATCTTAAGACTTCTCGTGCTCTCCTGAAAATGTGACTTTCCATCCATTTCATAGAACAACGAAGTCAGTCAAGTCTCGGATCGAAGGTCCATAGAGTAATTGCTTCAATTTCTATGATTGAAGATCCAATTTAAGTAATATAAAGTTATTAATTACAGTTGACAACTATAATCTCCTATCGAAGGTCCAAATTTAACAACGTATAACATAGAACAATGAAATTTCTTACTTCTCGGGCCGAAGGACCATTGATTGAAGGTCCACTTTAAAAAACGTCCAATTTAGAGAACAACTAATTGCTTTGCCTCACTGTTCTTCAATTACCCAACATGCAAAATCAATTATCCCCAATTCGATTTCAGGTATTGTTTTAGTGTTCATCGGAGAAAGAAAGAATGAAATAAATACCTATAAATACATAAAATTCACTTACATTCTGTCTTGTAGACCAAGAATTACACAATAAGGAAGCATCTTCTAACAGTCGTGTCTGTAATGAAAAATTTTCAAACTTTGAATAATAAAAAGAAGTTACAGTTACAGGAATTGGTTTATACATATATGTTGGTTGAATAGAAAAAGGATATTACGTTTCCAATTTTAGCAATGAATATTTCATTGGACATAAACCCGCAATTAAAATAGAAAACAAATATAAAATAAAATCTCCCATAAAAAGTTGGTTGGTTCTTCTGTTCTGTTCTTTTCTATTCTGTAAACTGTATATATAAATACGAACTTCCTTCTTACTTTCCAATTGGAATAAAGAAACAAGTCCTTTTCGGAAGGAGTGAGAAACAACTGCATGCATACAAATTTGTTTGTTTTTATTTGTGATCCTTTTTGGTCTTTACTCTCCTCTGCAGTGTAAGACTAGGATAAAGACTATAGGAATAAGGACGAATATTACAGGAACACGAATTACATGGTAAAGTAAAGGAATAGGAAGGAGTATTACCAAACGTTGTGTGTTTGTATTGGTGTTGGTGGGGTTTCTGTTCTCTGTTCAGGACGACCAAGTATTCGTATACGAGTAAAGAACATAAAATGAAATTATGTGAATATTTATGGTTGAATGTAATATAATTTCAGTAACCACTGACCACACATGCATGCATATTATTCGAACTATTGTTTGGAAAATGTCGTTTTTCGAATCGATTTTGGTTAACCACTTTTAATTTTGTTGTTTCGTTCGAGGGTTTGTTGCGTGTAGATTCGGTTCTATTTTTATTGACAACTTGTAATTTTTGAGTGGTTTATTGGATGTTATTTAGGGTTTACTTTACGGTCTTTTTATTAAACTGTTTGATATTTGGATTTCTGTCTCATCGGGTTTTTTATTACTTTCACATGAAGTAACTTAAGGTAGTTTATAAAGGTATTTGTAGAATATTGGTTGTAGTTTTCTTTTAAGGTTTTCTTTTAAGAAAAAAATCAAGGACAAAAAAAAGATCTAAAATATTTATACAATTATTAGTTCTCAAGACATTTTTTAAGAGAACATTTTCTTACTTAATCATCCCATTAATCTATAATTTTGGAATTAAAGAATCTAAAAAAGATTAGTAAATCCTATCAAGATTGAACGTAATGTTTATTTTGTGACGAGAATCGAACCCACATCATCTTGCTTTCCTGGCAAGTGCTCTTCCACTGAGCTCCCGTGGTTGGATTATTCTCCGCGACATTAATAAAATACTTAATAATTATTTAAAATTTTTATTTAAAAAGTGTTTTTTATTTTTATAAAATTAAAATATTTCATTAAATAACATCCTTTGAAAAAGTAATCAAAACCCCATTTTTGATTCACATTAAAAACAAAGTTTGGCCTTCTTCAGAAAGGGCCATATTTTACTCTTTCACCAGAAGAAATTTCAGTTCATCTTTAAAAAACTGTACTTGTCAGAAATGAACAAATATTTGTATTAATCCAAGAAGGTGTTCATCTAAAAGACACTTTTTTTCAGCTGTGATATAACGCATTAATTATTACGTTATTAAATTCGACAAGTTATGCCAAATTTAGAAAATACCAATAATATTTCCAACTTTTATTTATAACGAATAATTTTAATTGTTATAAACACTTTCATCATTATATTTCTGAAGTAAAAAATCATATATAAACCATCATATTTTTTAAATAATTGTATATTTATTTTATTTTTTAACATTAATACATTAACATTAAAAAACTGTAAAATAACAATAAAAGTTAAACAATATAATGGAAATTTATGTTAGAAACTTTATGATAAATTTAATTTATTATTTACATTCAAAAAAATTAATAATTACTTTAAAACTTTACTATTACAAAGAACTTTTAATTTATATTTTAAAATAAATATTAAATCCACAAACAGTTTTAAAATAAATAGAGATTTTCAAAAATTAACAAATATTTTTAAAATTTGATGTTTATGCTTATTGAAATGTTTAAAAATATGAAAATCAATATTTAAACAAACGATGGATATTTTCATAATATTAAAAAAAAAATCAATTATTTTATTTTATTATTTATCATAAATCATTATTTATTCAATTTGAGTTATATTTGAAAATTGTGAAATAAAACAAAATAAGTTTAAAAAAGTAATGGAATTTTTATGTTATAAACCTTATGTTTAAATATTTATCCAAATTTAAAAATAACAAATAAAAATGTTAAAAATAAATATTTTCAAAAATATTAAATAGAAAAAATGTTTTAAAATAAATTTAGATTCTAAAAAATTATCAAACATTGTAAAAATTTAATATTTTGAAGTATTTTTTTTAAATTTAGTTGCCAAAACTAAATATCGATAATAAAATTACTAAAATATGAAGTTATATAATTAAAAAAAAGTTATCAAACATTTTTCAAATTAGATTTAATTAATATTTAATCCTAACCGAAATTGTTGGAATTAAAAATATGAATATTTTCCTAGAATTTTTTAAAAATTTAGTTGACAAAATTAAATATTGATAATAAAGTTATAAATTTTCACAAATATGAAGTTTTATAAATTTTCAAATAATAAGAGATTTTAAGACATTTTTAAAATTTGATTTATATTAATATTTGTCCTAATCAAGAATTTGAATTAAAAATATGAATATTTTCGTAGAATTTTTTTAAAATTTAGTTGTCAAAATTAAACAGTGATAATAAAATTTGTAATTTTCAAAAATATGGAGTTTTATAAATTTTCAAATAATAATAGATTTTAGAATTTGATTTTTAATAAAATTTATCCTAATCAAGAATTGGAATTAAAAATATGAATATTTAAGTAGTATTAAAATTTAGTTGTCAAAATTAAACATTAATAATAAAATTTATAATTTTCAAAAACATGGAGCTTTATAAATTTTCAAATATTAATAATTTAAAAAATTAAAAAAAAATCAATAATTATTTATCGTAATCAAAACCAAAGTAACTAAATCGTGACAAGTCGGAAAACTGTCACAATGATGTCTTATTATTGTCTTATTGCGTAAGTTTAACGTCATTTGTTCGTCAAAACTTGACAAACTCAAACTCGTTTGTAGGGAATTATTCAAAAAATGTCAGAATCAAATCAAGTTTAAGTAATTTTCCGACATTTCATCACATGCAAAAGCTTCAGATCAAATGACGTTGAAATTGCGTTACAAGACCATAATTAGACGTCATTCTGACGCTTGGTTATGACTTGTCAAAAAGGTTACTTAGGAATGCTTAAAAATATAAACTAAAAAAAAATATACAAATAAATCACAAGTTTTAAATGTATGAAAGATTGAAGTTTAAAACTCTAAGTTTCGGAAGAACAGAAGAAAAATCACCATTTAAAAGTTATAAAACACGCTCAGGGTTAAGATTATGGAGGAGCATCTATAATAAGCGTCTATTGTGCTTAACATGCATGAAAGTACTACAAATAATCCTAATATGGATACTTCTTTTCCCATTAAATAATTCTTGTTCTTTGACGTAGTTGGAAGGAAAGAAACGATGTCTATATTATGGTATTGCTTCTTTAATAAGGATTCCGCGATCTTGAATTACGAATAGTATATGAATAGCTCGTTGAATACCATCACATATTAAACATTTTTGATAACGAAACACATTTGAAAAATTAACAGAAGTTTGATTTAATTCTTAAAGGAAAAAGCATATAATTTTCTTTCGAGATTCGAACCCTCAAACGATCAGCATTTTTAAATAAGCAAGAAGAAGCACGATCCACAAGAAGTTCAATGTTGAAGACCGACCAGACATGTCTGTGCAAAAAATCTGAATTTGAGTAAAATGCGTGTAGCAACTTGAGAGCTTGTTTGTTTGGGATTTGCAAGAAATATATAAGAAATGAATTTGAGGATTATGGTATTGTTGACTTGTTGTTTAATATTTTCCAGTTTCGGGAAATTCAGAATAGTATTGGTTTTGGGACTACGTTTGGAGATAACATTGGTATACTTAAAATACTGTAAATTAGATGACATTTGAAGTAAGCTATTGTTAAAAAAGAAAGTACGAAGTACGCATCATTCCAAAACTAACAACATCAAATGAAAGTATTAAAATTAGCTTCGATTGATTGCGAATTATACGAATGTTAAGACTATAATATGTCTTATTATATTATCACTTGATGTAAAATTCAGTTTAACTAAACGTATAATTATCGATTTTACGTTAAACGGGGTTTGCTCAGCAACTATATATATGTTACAAGGTTTTATTAAAGAAATATTTAGCAAGACATTTGATGGAGAGCTTTTTTAGACAATTCCATTTTTTCTCGATTTCAAAAAAATCTGGATTTTTAGCCGAGTATTCAGAAAGGGCCGTATTTAATTTTTGACCAATAAAAAATCCGTCTGTCTGTCGTAAACCGTTTGCAACGTATATTTGGAAGGGTAAACATTGTCCGATATGGCCATTTTTTTACCTCATTTTAAAGGCCTATCTAACTACTACAAACTTGAATTAACATAATTTTGAGTTGTCAACACCAGATGGCGCTAGCGCTTAAATTCTAAAAGCTTATATTTTAAGTTTTTTCTAAATTTTAGTTAAGCAAATCTTATCCGATTTTCAAGTTTGATACTGCGTTTTAAAGAGGACTTCAAACCCAATCATAATTTTTTTAATTTCTAAATGCAGTGGCGAAAGGGAGCGAAAAAAAGTAAAATGGCCTATAAAAAATTGATAATTTAGTGCATACCTTCGTTTTGTTGAATTATGTGGGGTCGTGTGGTACATCATTTTGAAGGTACTAATAAGACCCATAATCCCTCATCACAATTTTGGAAATACTAGGGCAAAACCCTAGTTCTACTACGGAGCGTAGTTTTACTGCACCGCTTCATTAAAAAACTATACTCGCACTCGAAATGAACAAATATTTTATTTGACCAAGTAGGCTTTCATTTCAGATATAATTTTATTGCGTTTTTTTCAGGTGTGATATAACATAGCCGAGTCAAAAAATAATCTGAAATCGATGAAAGTCGACTTCTTTATTCGACTTACAATTTTAATTAAATGATACGTTATTAACGGTAACACTTTAATAAGTATTTTCAAATTTTGTTCTTTTAGAAATATGCTTATGGCATATATATTTATGAAATAATATATTTAGCAATATATAGTTTGCTTCGTATGTATTTACCAACTAGTTTTCTACATCAGTGCTTTAGTTTTCCCTCTTTCTCTGAATAGAATCAGTGAGCTGTCTGCTATTTTAAGGAGTGTATTAGAGGTCATCAATATCGAAACGATGAGGGTGAAGTCCCGTAGAATGTCCAAATAAAGCGAAAAAAACATTCTTACAAAAAATTTCAATGATCGCACTGAGGATCGAACTGCGAATCGTCAGACTGGAAAGCTGAGCCCTGACTATTTTTCAATATTGATCTTTTTCGATTTTCTGTAGAATTTTAAAATTACTTAAAATTGTCTCAATAAAATTATTGTTAACATTGAAATCCAAACAACCATCAACCATTCACACAACTTCTTTATAAAAAAGAAAATTAAATTCCGAGATTCCTGACCTACAAAACATTTCACATTCATCTTATAAGAAGTCAACCATCTGCCATCCTTATAATTACCTACTTCTAACCCACATAATCTAATGACAACCTTAATTTGCATGGCATCTTTCCCAGGAAAGCCGGTGAAAATGAGCAGAGACGGAGGAAGCAGAGCAGAGTCAGAGAATCTATACACTTGATGTGTCGTCTCAGAAAGCAGTAGAGAGAAATAAAGCAACCTTTCGTTATATTTAATAATTTATGAAAAATTTCCTTTTCCCAGAGCATGTGAAGGTTAGAAAAAATCAATTTCCTGTCTCTGAAAAGTGGAAAGCGCTACTCTACTCTTTTCTACTCTACTCTACCAAAACATACCCATAGAATAATGTGTTTTTAGAGCGAGCGAGCGCATAGCTGAAAACATTCAGCAAAGAGAGGGAGGAGGAGGTTGGTTGGTTGGTCTAGATGGATGGTTTTGCTTGCTTTGGCTTCATTAATTTTTCATAGATAAACAAAACATAATTTATTACTTAAAGAGGAATTTCTTCCAGGACTCACGTGCTTCAAATACCTTTGGGTTTCTCTTCTAAATAGTGAAGGCAGTGAAGTTAGCCGGTGTGGAATAGTTTCCGCGGAAATATTAAAATAAAACACCTTCAATTCACAATTAAAGAAGAAGAAGCTTGGAATGAAATAAAGGAAGCACTCCATTGGGGATGGAAAATCGATAATGTTTCCTGATTCTGATTGGTTAGAAATTATTAAGCTTTTTTGTTTCTGTTATACGAGGATTCTCTGCTCTGCTACATACATATTCTGTTTCTGATTCTGTTCTGCTGCTTTTGTAGTCCTTTTGTACTTTATTTCATTTTATGTGATGCACAATTTTTGGGGTTGCTTTTTATTTGTTGACACAACAGAAAGAAGGAAAGAACTGAATAAAACAACTTCTACTGCTGCAATTGTAAGTAACCAGGGACTGTTGTGGTTTTTTCTCCCGTTTTTCCGTTTTTCATTTTCCATTTCTATTTAGAGTTTTCCTCTTTCTTTTTTTCCTGAATAGATAGCCTCCCTGCTCATAGATTATGCGCGTCCTCATGAAAAGAAAATGGAGTCCTTGTTGGACTAGTAAAAAGCTCTCCCGTTCCTCTAGCTCCCCTGGGTACTGTGTTCAGTTTCATTCGTTTTAAGTTATGAATATTTCAGGAATTTTCACTTGTTTTTTTTGTTAAATTATATAATTAATTGTTGTTGTTAATATGATTATTCTATTCTTGGTTTTTTTGTTGACTCTTTATTTCTTATCTTTTTGTGGGAACAATCAAAGATTTTTGTTTCTTAAATTTATCATATGAAACAAAAATAATTTACATTAAAATTTGTATTGTTTTAAGATATAGATTTTTTGTTTTAATTTATGGTGGATGGTCATCATTTATGATCCTCATCATTAAATTAGATTTATGCAAAAAATGCCCAAAAAAATTTTATAATACATAGAGTCTTCGCTTTCATTAAAAGAAAACTCTGATTCTCATTAGGAAAAGTTATCTTTCTTAAAATTTCCTTCAAATAACATAGAATTTGAAAAAAAAAATAATTAGACATAAAGAGAGCTAAAATAAAATAAAGACTATTCCCATTGGTTTTCTTAAATTTGATTGACTGAAAATCATAGACTTTAAGAAACAATTGAAGAATTTTTAAAACTAAATACAATAAAATTATAATTTTCTAAAAACTCTAAAATGCAATCAACATTTAATTTCTTAAAATATTAATTTAAATTCTTTGGAACTACAATTTAGTTATAATAGTCTACCAATCATTTTCTACGTTCATATTGGAATACACATTTTATTTAAAATTATGAAACCTAAATTCGAAAATTAATTAACATTTCTTCAAAATTTAAATTGTAAAAATATTTATTTTTTTAAATTTGTCTTCCTTTTGATCAATAAAATATCGAGCAATATAGAATATAAAAGAAATTATACAGAAAGAGAGTTAAATTAAAAACAGACCATTCCTATTGGTTTATTGAAACTCCGTGAATTTGATTGGTTAAAAATCACACTCAACCAAATTAATTATAGAATTTGAAAAATTTGAAATGTAGAACAATATTAAAATGAATTACAATTAATTAAAACAAAATTATATACTAACATTCAATCAACACTAAATTTGTTTAAATATTATTTTAAACTTTTGGATTTATAATCGTAGGAACTACAATTTAGTTGTAATCGTTTATTAAAAATGTTCTACGCTCATATAGAATTCCACTCAATAAAAATAATTGTAGAATTTAAAATTATACAACATAAACTCTAAAATTATAATTGTAAAATGTAAATTTAATATGTCTATTATCGATTACAACTTTTATATAATTATATATATATATAATTGTAATTTTATAAAAGTTGTGATTTTATTTAATATTTTTCTACAATTAAAATTATAAAAAATCCACAATAATATTTGTTTTGTAGTGTTTCATTTCGTAACTTAATATTTGCAGCGTTTCTGCCACATATGTTGGTATTCGTCTTATTACAAAGCGTAGATACTCTTCCTACTTTTGTGGGTAAAAATTACAAGTATAATTGTTCTCAAATTTGTAGGAATTTTACCTACTTTAGTGGGTAAAAATTACAAATAAGAATTTTTCCCACGTTTATATAGGAATTTTACAAACACATTTTGGAGTGTAGGAGTTTCTCCACATGTGTTAGTATTTCTTTTATTAGATGTTTGAGAATCTTTCATATTTTCCCACAAATGTAAGTATTTTACTTTTTTATGTAGACATTTCTGCTATTTTAAAATTTACCAACACAATATATAGGGAACGCATTTAAGATTTGTTTCAATTTTTTTGCGGGTATTTTATTTACGTAATGTAGGTAAAACTCCTACACTTTTTGTTCCGTGTACGTTCGTTTGGAATAACGAATGGTTTGGTTTGAAAAAAAGTCAAAAAAGGTGAAATTTAATTGCAAAGCCTAAACTACTTTTCGTAACGTTACGTGAAGCCTTACGTTACGTTCTGATCAATGTTTCATGCTTATTTCAGTTTTTTGGGAACACATGCAAATATAGTATCGTTGAACTCAGAATCTTAAGAGGAGTCAGGAAATGTGTTTGGAATCGATTTCTAGGATGGGAATAGGTTTCAAGATTCCAAAAACGGTTCTTTCAGATTCAGCAAAACAACAAATTCCCTCAATATTAAAAAAAAAACATAAAATATTAAATAATAATAATAATAATAAAACAAAAAAACAGAAAGACAGTAAAAAAACCAGAAAAATGTAAATCAAGAACAAATAAATAAAATAAATAAAAAAAAGAAATAAATAAAATAATATTTTAAAACAATTACAAAAAAAAAAGCGAAAGAAAAGCAAAAACAACAAACACATTCAAGAATTTAACAAAAAAAAATAAAAAACATCAAAAAATATTTTACAATAATTTACTAAAAAAAATAAAATAAAAATTACATTAATAAAATCCAGAAACAGATAATTCTAATAATAAAAGAACAAACATCTTTTTAAAGTACTCAACATTTATTAATTAAAAAGCAAAATAAAAAAAAAATAAAAAAATTTAAAAATATATTTAAAAAAAATGAGTTTCATCTAAACTCAAAAACAATATATATAAATTTGATAATAAAAATAATTGTTTTTAAAATATGAAAAATCTTATCAATAAATACTATCAAAAATTTGATAAAGACAATAAAAATAAATAATTAATAAGAAGATTAAAAAAAGAAATTAAAACAATGATCAACTAAAAAAAAATACACAAACAAATAAAATTTAAAAAAATATGTAAAATATAATGAGAGGTAAATGAAATAAAAAAAAAATATAAACTGTATGAAAATTTGAAACTAAGGAGTAAGTCTTAAATAAAACACACACAAAATTTGATGCTGGAAGAAAGTGGTTGAAAATAAAGCAGCCTGTGTCGATGAATTCAAACATTTTTTTGACGATCTTTCAAACAAAAATCAACAGTTTAATCGCAAACTGCAGTTGACGGATTAATTTGAATAAGGGTGTCGAAAAATAGGCCGCGACTGATTTTCTTCGACGGCAAAAACGGTTTTACTCAAATATATACTCAATCATACAAATATTTACACTCACTCTTACTCAAATCGCTTAAACACACTCACTCAAATAAGCTCTTACTAAAATATACCCTCACTTAAACACACATTCTTTCAAATATGCACTCACTCAAACACACACACTTAAATCCTAAACAAATAATGGATAGGAAAACTTTCAAAGTCTGATGTTCTCCACTGAAACGCAACACTCTACCAGAGCAAGATAAAGCTTCAAAAAACTATTTCTTAATGCAAATATTACTAAGAGGAAGCTACGGCTGAAGTGGAGAACATCAGATTTCGAAAGTTTGGATATGCTTAAGCATACTCACTTACTTAAACATACAATCATTGAAATATATACTATACAATTACCAGAAATAAATTTTGGTCTATACAATGTCTTCTTTACAATGAAGTTTCGTCTGAACTGAATTTTTATTTCATGAGAATCAAGCTATTAATTTTTTTTGTTAATTTTGCGTTTTATATTAAAATTCATGTTTTTGGGTATTTTTTTCTCTTATTTCGGAAGTAATAGCTGTCTATATTGGCTTGCTTTGTTCTGGATTATTTAAGAAAATAGTGGTTAGTTCTCTTTTACTTCTTTTTGTTTGAGATGTTAGGTTTTTGGACTGGTAAAGCTTTCAGATTGTATAATACAACAAAATTCTGTCTCTTTCTTGGTTTGCTTTTTTTGCTAATTAAAGAAAATAGTGGTTAGTTTTTTTTTACTTCTTTTCGTTAGAGCTTCTTAGTTTTATTATGTATAATAAGAAGATGAAGACGACAATTTAAGACAAGGACAAATAAGCAACAAAATTCTGTCTCTTTATTTCTTTACTTTGTTCTTGCTTATTAAAGAAAATAGTGGTTAGTTATTTTTGGTTAATTGTAGTCATTTTTACTATCACTTTTAAAGAAAATTTACATTCCTTCGGTGGGTCTGAGTACTATATACAATTTCTTCATACAAAATCCTCAAACTAATCTAAGGATTGTCCCAGAAAAAATGTACGCATGCCTAACAGGTTCATTACGAAAGAGTAGATTCTGCATTCCTAAAAAGGCAAAAAAGATTGTTGCTCTTTTCACAAAGAAACCGGGGCTCTCCATTAGAAAAGGGGCTCAAAATACTTCAAAGACATCCGTGGAACGGGCAAAGATGAAAAATGGCCTTAAGACATATAAGGTTCAGAAAGTTCAAGATAGAAATGCAGTGAAGAACAGGGAAGCCAAGAAACGAGCTCAAAATTTATAGAGGGAATATTTATCCAAAATTTGAATGTTGCATAATGGACGACGATATCTACGTCTTATGGAACTTTTCTCAGCTTTGATGCCAAGAGTATTATGTGGCGAATGGTCGTGGCAATGAAGTCTCGCTTCTTCTGGATGGATCTAAAAAAAAACTCGAATAATTTCGTCAAAAAGGAGTGTAATCCAACTGCCCGGAGCTTCTACCTGTGGAGAGATATTGGGCTCGTTTAACAAGAATTTTGAAGGAAACAAAAAAAAAAGAATTCTGAATTAAGTGGGTTTAGGCAACAGGGAGGATTACAGAAGATACCATAAAAAAGTTAATGGCTTGAATGATAAAATTAAATTATTCAATAAATCTTAATTTTGTTTCCAATTATCTAACGTTTATCTCAATTAATTAACGTTTTCAAAACATATTTTTGTTTTGGATTTGGTTCAATACTTCTCGACTTATGGACAAAAATGCATGCGTAAAATTTGTCTGGGCAGTCCTTAAATTGCAAGGAATATATTCTGCAAGTTTTGTCAAAATTGATTTGTATAAGGACTAAGTTCCAATTTATTTTGTTAATTTTTGTATGGTATTTATTGTTTTGTATGTATGTATTTGTATGGTATTTAAAGGATTTTGATTATTGGTAATAGTTTCTGGAATATTAAAATATTTAGAATTTCTATGTATAACAAGATATTCACAGTTCTTGTACAATAAAAAAGTTCACTTCATTTCGTTAGTTCAATTAAAACGTAACGTAAGGGTTCACGTAACGTTACGAAATGTAGCCTTTCATTGTAGCATTAAAGGTCGCTATCTATCTTTATTTTCTTAAAGCTTTCCTATAAACAATTTTATTTTAGTTTTCCCTCTTCCTTTAAATAGAGTCATGATGACTAGACTAGACATGACTATATTCCGATCTAGTTCTCCGATTTAAACGAGAAGAGACGAAAAAATGTTGACGCGAAGTGTGGACTGAGATTAGAACTGTGAATCGTTAGATTGTAAGGCGAGAGTAATACCACATATACCAACCAATTATTTTTATATAAATTATGTTATACTTCTGCTTGAAATTCATATCTAAAAACCCTTATTAGAAATCCCAGACGAGAGACAAGATGAAATCGAAACCACTCATCATTGATAGAAAGCCTCCCATCTCATAGATTATGCGCGTCTAAATGACAAGAAAATGGAGTCCTTTTCACAAACAAACAAACAAAAAATAAATAAAAGTGAAAAGAAGGAATAAAGCTTTAGTGTGTCTGTGGCCGTCTATGTCCCTTGTGTCCTTTGTAGTTGATATTCATTCAAGCTTTATAAATAATTTAAAGTATTTTCACTTGTTTTTTGTTGAATAATATAATTAATAGTAATAATATTATTGTATAACTAGGTTTAATATGATAAAGTCATGAAATGAACTGAACTGAACATCAAATATAATAAATAAATAATAAATAAAATTTTCATCCTTTTCAGAACATTTCTCTGTACTCTATACGATACACTACTACAAGTGTATTGGGTGTAGTATGATGTATTTGTCGTTAGTGCCATTCGAGTTGTGTAAAACTTAGAGTAATATGTCATCTATAATTAAAATGTAGTTTACCGTTTTTATTAGAGACTGAAGAACTGTGTACTAAGTAGTGGACTGACAGCGGACGGACACAGGACATTAACAGAGAACCACTAATTACCTTGGTAAACAGACAACGTCAACTGTCGCTGATGAACCTGTTACTAAACGCCTTAAATAATCTGCAAATATTAGATTTGGAATTGTCCCGCACGGCATTTTTGTATATTTTTCTAAATGACTTTACTGTTCTGAATGAATAATTCCATAATGTTAGAATTCTTTCAACATCGCGATTGTAATGAAAAGTGATGTTCCGTTCAACTATAATAATATAAAGAGTAATAATCGCCAGCCATTTTGTTCAAAGTGTTTGATTATCAACGAACAAATGGGAATTTGGTCACCTAATAAATTTTAAAGTAGTTTTCTTTTGATTTTTATTATACTGTTTCAATTGGAATGGAATAGAATTGTAAATTGGTAGTTGTCCGTTTGATTCATGGTTATTAGTTTCCATTTGATTGGCGGTGAAATTAGTGTTGGAAAAATTACTTAATTATGGTAATTGTCGATGGAAAGTATATATTTTGAGATTTTTTTAAGAAGACTTGAAAGTTGTCTGATTTTGATACAAAATTGGGTGTTCGAAGGACCTTTTTTGGCTTTGATAACTTTTATTATTTCATTCATTCAAATTTATTGAAAATTTTAAAATTTATTAAATAATTTAGTTTTGTTAGGATTCAGTCGGTCTATACTCTTCTCCTCTGATGATTCTGAGTTCAAATCTCTCTCAGAGTTTTTCGTAAGAAATTTACTATAGTTTTGTCTTAGATCTCAGTCATTAACAAACATCCTATAAATTAAGTCAGTAATAGTAAAGCAGTTAAGAAATGGTCAATTGTCATAGTCCTAAGAAGTAAAATATACAGAAATCAATTGAAATTTATGAAAAATTTCTCGAACAAAATATTTCTTTTAACATTTTTAAACTAAAATAAAGTTTGCTTTGGAAAAACAACAATACGTTCCTGTTTTTTCTGCTTGTATAAGAAATTATAAAAAAAGTTATTTGATTGGATTCGAATTCAGGTCTTGTGCACGCATTAAATAAACTACTATTAAAGGATTGTCATAGGGAAGAGAAAAATTCAAACATCTACAGTAAATCTTAAATTTTTGTTGGGTATCACAAGATAATTTTACTAAATAGTATGATGATGAATAGCAAAATACATTACAACTAGTAGAATTTAGTGAGAATTAGCATTTTTTGAAATTTGTAGATTTTACTTCAAAGTCAAATAGTTCGTTAAAGACACTATTGCTAAGGAGTAAATTAGCTTAATAAATAGTAAAATTTACTACACTAAAAACACATAATTTGTACATATTTATTTTATCAATACATCAACCAATCAATAAATGTATGAAGCAATCCTCTCATTAATAAAATAATCAAGGATTAAATCAATCCTAATTCATAATTTAATGACTCATAACAATCAAGGCATCAATACATCAACCAGCCATTAATAATAAATCAAATCAATAAACTAATCCGTGAATCAACGCATCAATCCATTAAAAGATCCAACAATCAATTAATTCATGAAACGGTTAATCAAGGTATCACCCAATCCAGAATCATTCATCCATGATTCAATTCATCAACACATACATCAAACCAAGAATCAATATATCAATCTTTCCATTAGTGCATAAACCAATCAAAGAATCAATGTTTCAATCAGTTCATCCTAATTCATAATTCAAGGAATCAATAAATTATAAAAATTAATGCGACAATACAATCCATAATACATCAAACAGTCAATGAATCCATGAATTAAGGAAGGAAATTGATGAATAATGAATCAATACTTCCATTGAAACATCAACCAATCATGAAAGAAATGAATCAATTCATCAACACATACATCTAACCACGAATCAATATATCAATCTTTCCATTAAGTCATAAACCAATCAAAGAATCAATGTTTCAACCAGTTAATTCTAGTTCAAGGAATCAATAAATTAAAAAAATCAATGCGATAATACACCCATAATATATCAAACAGTCAATGAATCCTTGAATGGAATCTATAAATTGATGAATAATGAATTACTTAGTCAATGCAACAATATTTCCATTGATACATCAACCAATCATGAATTAAATGAATCAATTCATCAACACAATGAATCAATCCTTCCATTAATGCAATTTGTAAGCACTAAATTTATGACTCTTAACAATTAATACATAAATACTACATCATTCAAGGAATCAACTAAACCATGAATCATCCGTAGATCAAACAATCAATGAATTCGTGAATCAATTAATCCATATTATCAACAATCAGTTAACCCATGCATTAATTCGTCAGTCCATCCATCCATCCATCTATTAGAATAAAGCAGTTCATGAGTTATTGTATTCATTAATTCATGAATCATTAAATCACTTTTAATCCATGAATCCAATGAATGAATGCATTAATCCATCCATTAATAAATCAACCATTCAAATAAATCAAAAAATAAACTAATCCATGAATCAACGCATTAGATCCAACAATCAAGTCATCATCCAATTCAGAATCATTCATCCAAATGAAGCAATTCATTAACACACATATTTCATTCCATGAATCAATGCATCAATCAATGATTAAATTTATTATAATTTATAAAACAATCAATACATCAATAATACTACATCATTCAAGCAATCAACTAATCCATGAATCATCCATAGATCAAGCAATCAATGAATCCGTGAATCAATTAATCCATGATTGAAACGAATCAATTCATCAATACATCCATCAATCGTCAATCCATTCATGCATTAATCATCATTGAATCGATGAATAAATGCAAAAATCCATCTATTATAATCAAGCAGTTCATGAATTCTTGTATTCATTAATCAATGCTTAAACTTCTTGCTCAGAAAAAAAGAGTTGTAAATTTTACTTAAAATCTAATATTTCAATAATTTATAGTAATTTTCAATACGAAGTAGTATTTTTTTATTTTGAAATTATGTATCCTATCATTTTATTAAGTTATTTTCTGTTAACAATTATATAACTGTTAACAATTATATATATATTGGAAATGTTATGTTTGTAGTAGGCTTTGAACTCGCATACTTAACATAAACTTCAACATTCTAAATTGCATAGCCATAGGCAGTGAAATAGAAGTGAAATCAAATATGAAGTCAAAATCAATAGTAAAAAAATGGTAATGGTTAAATATAAAATTTTCTACTTTATGTAGTGAAATGAAAAATAAATATTGTCTGAAAAAAATTATAATGATGGTATTTGAACTATTATAGTAAAATTTACTACTATTTGTGGTAAAATAAAAAAACTCGTCACTGAATAAATAGTGGAAATTTCGATCCGTAATATTTGCTAAAAAGAAGTAGGTGTGGTATATCTTTTTAAGTAGTTTGAAATACTTGTTTAGAAAACAAATCTATGGTTTCTGGAAAACAAAAATTATCTAATTCTGATCTCTATTTCGAAGAGGCTGTGAAATTAAATTGAATACAAAAATTATATCACAAAAGAGCAAAAAAAAGAAATGTACCAGTTGGAATTTAAGCTCAGGATTTTAGTAATTCTTCCCACTTTGAACAGAAATAGTAAATCGTTAAGGGATGGATTTAAGCTTAATAATAACTTGTGAGTTAGTAATATTCACTAAGAATAAAGAAAATAACTATAAATGTAATAAAGTTACAATATTTAAAAAAGAAAACAAAATTATACATATTTGTAATCACAATTCAGGCAAGAGGCGTAGGTGCGATGGCCACCGTCCTCAGATTTTTATGAACTACTTTATTTTCTACAAAAGATTCACAAAATTTGAATTTTCTTTTGGTTTTTCTTAGAGAATCGAAGCTGTTTTTTTTATTCTACGCAATACACTTTTTTGTATTAAAACATTGTCTGGGTTTGAGCTCATGCCTGAAAAAAAATTTAAATGATGGTATTTGAACTGCTAGTAAAATTTACTATACGTAAATTGTAAATATTCATAGTAAAATTAAAAAATCTAACGAATAAGCGAAAATTTCGTTCATCAAATCAGTGAATGGAATCTCCGATATTCTTTTGAATTTTGTTTGAAAGGTTGATTTAATTTTTTGATTAATGTTATGCTCTACATTTTTCTGAACTTTTCCTCTCGAGTATCTAATTACAATAAAACAATAAAATACAATTGAAGCTCTATCACAAGTCTTAATGTCACTAACATAACATCAAAATTCAAACAAAATTTTAGCATTTCAAAGTAATTCTTGGAAAGAAAAAGTAAACTTTCACCCCCAAATAAATAGAATAAAAATCAAAATCCAAATCACATAAAAGTAAAGCGTAAGACAACCCATTAACATAGTAAAAAAGAAAGTGGTCCATAACAACAACAGGATCTCCCAAGCAAGTACGAAAAAACTTCTAAATGCAATAATCTTCTTAAAGAGTATCCTCTCAAAAAGGACTTGGAATAATCCACTTGTAGTTTTAAGCAACATTAAACCATTATCTGTACATTTCCTCTTTCTAGAATAGTCTTTAGAGTACATCAACTCGCCCGGCGTCAGTCAATTCAACCCAATCCAATCCGTACATTACATGTCCTAAAAAACTTAAACTCTTAAACTCCACGTAAGAATATACATTTCACCCTTTCCACAGGACATCTAATAAATCCTGTCATTTATTTCCTTTCCTTCTTCTTCCTCTTCCTTCTACCATGTGTACTTGTTCAACTGTTGTTAGTGGTTGGTTTGTACTGTAGCGAGTGAGTAGCATGTTTGATTGAAGGAAAAATGTCAGGTTTTTGGCTAAAAGTAGCTGTGTGGTTGAAGTGGCAGAACAGCTACTACCAAATGGTGCTTTTCTCACAATTACTTCCTCTATTGGCATAAAGCCACGTACTCTCTACGGACGAACACACACAAACTATTCTACGACGACTACGCTACACTACACTACGGTTATGTGTTTTATTATAGTTATATAGTATAGTGTTTTTTTAAGAGGAAGGATACGGAGGACGACGAAGAAGAAAAGTACGAGAACTTTCAATTTCAGTTTGATATAATTGTCATTTTTCGTAGTTTTCAAGCGATTCTATTCTTTTATGGACTGGACACGCAGTAGGTGAAAGGGGTAGACCATATAGAGTATAGACCACACTATAATAACGGAGAGGTTTAAAAGACTGTCATTAGATACATACGTTTGATAGGAGAGAAAGCCTATTATTTTAATTATACAATAAATTGTTTTTTTTTTAAGTTTTAGATTCTTTTTTTCTTTTCCGTTTTTTTACTTTGGTGGTTTTTGTGTATTGTCGATTTTTTTGTCTATCTTTTGTCTTAACGGAAAACAATTAATAGTTTTTCTTAAGATCTTATAAGTTAAGTTCCTTCCCAGCGATGGTAAATTATTTTGTATGTGGAATTTCTACCTCATAGTGGGTCAAGTTTGCTTTGTTTGATTTTATAAGAAATGTGGGTATATATGGCGTATGTATAGTAGAAACTTCTAAAAATTGGAAACTTACAAACACCTACATCTGTAAGAAACATTCCTACATCACCGAAAAAAATAAGTAGTAAATTTTACTAAAAAATAGTTATTTAAGCGATTTCTGGATTAGCAATTTTCATTGTTAGTAGACATTTTTACTAAATGTAGTTATTACTATTTTTTTACTACAATCTAGACAATAAGTAGTAATTAATATTTTGAATACTTAGTAGTAAATTTTAATATAATCAGAGTAGGAATTTTTACTGTTAATAGAAATTAATACTGATTAAATGTTTTGCTAATATTTTTACTTCTTAGTAGTAAATTTTACTATGAACAGATTAGTAATTTTTGCTATTAATAGAAAATTTTACTCAGCTGAATTCGTTACTAAAAGTTTAACTACTTAGTAGTAACATTGTAGTAATTTTTGCTATACTTTTTATAGTAAATTTATATATTTA
>JXPG01017182.1:0-20367 GCA_001015175.1 Megaselia abdita
GCATATAGCTGCAATATTGTAAAAGATATCACACAGAGTATCGAGAATGAAACAAATAATATTCTTGAGAAGGTTCTGTTTGAGAAGGTTCTGTTTTTCCTTATCTATTCATAATTATTACTAGCATTAATCGTGGAAGATAAATTCTAAGATAGATCATGAAAGGCCTCGCGAGATATTTCAAGTAAAAGAAAAAGAGAATTTTTAAAGAAAATTGATCTGTAATAGCGCTTTCAATCTAAAAATGGCTGTAATAAAAATAACAATGTCATTTTAGCAACACTTTCAGCAATCAAATCCTTTTCACAAAATAAAAAAATCTGTTACCTAAAACCAAGAATATTACATTAACTGTATTTAGAATGTCTAGTAAATATCAGCAAGTCAACTTAAAAATTATTTCTTGTCAGTTTTGGATACCTTGGAATGTTCTCAACATAACCTCATCATTGAGAACCGAAAAAAAACATATTCAATGTCATAGGTTTTGATAGTTTTTATAGGGAGGAGAATATAGATATTGGTTTTAAAATTGAATGTTCAATAGAATACTTCTTCGAGAAATTTGAATTAACATTTTACTTGCAGTTTTATTATAGTATCATTGGATTAATAGTTGATGTGAATACTATATCACAAAGTAATATAATCAGTGACTCCCAATATAACCAATCAATAACTAAAACCAGTATTTATATGAAACCAAAATCATTGAGACACTAATTAACTTCTTATACTAATTCCAGCAAACATCTATAATAACTAAAATTCGCTAAAAATAAAAGTGCGAATTGCGAAAACAAAAACTTTGCCTTCAAAGAATATTCGCCATTCGAAATGAATTTACGTTGCAAAAGGTTTACAGCAGACAGACGGACGGACAGACAGACGGACAAGAGTACATAAGGGTATTTTTTCCAAAAAAAACACTAAAACAAAACCAATAATAATAATAATAATAATAATAATAATAAATATAACATTAAAACAAAAAGTTCAACTAAATTCCCCTTATAAAAAATAAATTGCAATTAAAAACCTAAAAAGCACTCAATCAAAACTGACAACCGCCTACAAGATCACAAACTTTCACCAGAGAACTATAAAGTATATATACTAAAGCCGTGCCGCCTATAATTAGCAGCTCACACATGAACGATTATGGAGAACACATCACATTCAACTTCACGTTCATTCATATCGCATACCCTATTAGAAGGCATTGTATCCAAATCACTGGAATTGACAAACTGTGATCCATTACATTACAGCACCATCCACAACCATTCCATGACACCATAGCGTATACGAAACATAAACCAAGCACAACACATCGTTCAACTCGTATTTATTATCTGCAATTAAAGTAATCATTCAATTTCTTCATTTAATTCAACACGCTGACTAGTGACTTGACTATGGCTATTATATGTTGTTGCTGTTGCTGTTTCTCTTCGCGGGCTTTAGTATAGTAAACTAGCTAGCTAGTTGGGTTAGTCCAAGTCCATCTATTCTATTCTATATGGTCTGTAGTGCGATACACCAGTTTGATTTGAATGAGGTCAATGGCAATCATAGTCACAGTCAACGATAGAGAATTTTCCGAATGGTTGTCTTGTTGTGGCGACAAGACGGAAATTGACCACAAAATTAATTTTTCATTACACCACATTTTACCTATAAAAAGTGTGAACGGAAAGCAATAAAACTTGGATTTTTTTCGCTTATTCCGTTGATGCTTCGGTTTATCGTATATATGAGAGCAATGAACGAACGCGATTGCTTGTAGTTTTAGATTTAATGAGAGAATGAATCTTTATTTCACGACATTGAAAGAAATTTTTGGTTTGATTTTTAGAAGTTATAGGTGAATTGAGATGTCTACACAGTTTAAGTTTCTCCTTTTGTAGTAAAACGAAAAAAAACTATCATCATCTAGGTTTGAACTCTTGACTGAACGATAAACGAAAATTTCGCTCAGTAATATTTACTAAAAAATAGTAATTTAAGCTATTTCTGGATTATAGTAGAAATTTTTACTAAATGAAGTTATTACTATCTTTCTTACTACAATCTAGACCTTAAGTAGTAATTCAAGCTATTTATAAAGTAGTAATTTTTACTATTAATAAAAATTAGCACTAATCAAATATTTTGCTAATACTTTGACTACTTCTACTAGTAGTAATTTTTACTAACACCAGATCAGTAATTTTTACTATTCATAGAAACTTTAACAAACCTGAATTCGTTACTAAAACTGTAACTACTTAGCAATAAATTTATTTATAGAATATCTCACTACAAAGCAATAGTAATAGTAAATTTTACAATTCAAATTTACAGCGTATGTAGTGAATTTTTACTAATTATAGTAACATTTACTAAGCGCTAAAATCTACTACAAGTTTTGTTGTAAATTTTACTACTTAATGTTTTCTGTGTTCCTTTATTTTGCACATCTAAAGAATGAAGGAGGACAGTTTAGAAAACACTTGGAAGTATTAGAAGACACGAATGAAGCTCGAAATTTCAGCAAGAAGACCAACCAGAGTGGATATGTACCTAATATAAGTATGGAAAGCTGATATCAGCTTAAGAAGAAATGAAATATTAAATGATGGAAAGAGTATTTTTGAAAACTTCTCAACGGTGAAAACAGAACAAGAATATGAAAGCTCAGTAGCTGAAGGTCTCTTCAATAACAATGAAGTAGTTCCTATACCAGTCAAATCTCTGAGGATAATCCGGAGGAACTACCACCACCCTCAATCGCAGAGATAAAAGCGGCTGGATCTGATGGGATACCAGCTGAGCTCTACACCATCTGTTTCAACAGATATGGTCGACTATGACGATGCCGAATGAAGCCTAAGTATTATAACACTCACATACAAAAAAGGCGATAAGAAGGACTGCAAGAACTATCTTGGAATCTCGCCATACAATATCCTGTCGTTCATTCTATGTGAGTACCTAAGACCACATCTCAACACCATCATCAGACATTATTAATGCGGTTTCCGTTCACAACTGATTGGATCTTCACACTTCAATAAATATTCAATATTAAAATATTCAGAGATTTCAAATCGATTCGCATCTTCTTTTTACCTATTTTAAACGGGCTTACGATTGCATCATTAGAGATGAGCCATGCTCTGCAATGATGGAGATGGGCATCCCTAAGAGACCCATCCTACTATGTCAGATGACCCTAACAGAGACGAAAAGCGCAGCTTGAGTAAACAGGAAAGTGTCGGAAGCTTTTAACACCACACAAGGTTTCAGACAAGGATATGCACTTTCCCGTGACCTGTTTAATGTATNCTGGAAATCATTGCCTGAAGAGCATTAGAATATCCAGCATCATAATAGCCCAGCCTTTCTAACTTTTGGCGTATGTCGATAACATTGACATCGTCACAATAAGATCTGAACTCAAGCTACAACAACTACATGCTACATCATGGAATATCGAAGGGAATATCTTCTGTTCTTCAACACCCAAAACGACATCACTCAAGCGATCAAAAGGAGAATCATGCTTGCTAACCGAACACTGTTTGGGCTAAGTAGAGTGTTAAGATCGAGATTCATCCAGCACTAAACTAAAGATCTACAGGACTCTCACTATTATAATATGTTATATGGGGCTGAGCCGTAGAGGAAAGTGCTTCGTATGATTTTTGGTCCTATGTATGCAAACAATAAATGGCGCATTCGATACAATCATGAGCTCTATGAGCTATATGCAGACTCCAGTATATAGTATATAGAGTGTGAAAAGAACCACTTCGGTGGCTTGAAAATGTATGGCGCATGTCGGATGAAGCACCATCTACAAAGAAAGCGCAAGCTAAACCCGAAAGTTCCTGATGACAAGGTCAACAAAGGTTGGGATGGTTAGATTGCCTTGAAGGAGATACCTTACATGAAAAGGAGTCACAAGCTGGACTGCTGACAGCGCAAACCAAGGGAGATGGAGACAAATTATGTGTAGATTCTGAATCAATGGTTCAGATAATCATCATATGTATGTATCAGTTAACGCCGATTTGCACAAAATGAAAAATGCCAATGGACCGGAACGAGAGTATAATATATCCTATCCACAAGAAAGAAGTCAAACAAAACTGCTGGAACTACAAAGGTGTAAGTCCACTAAACATTATAATATAACTCAAAGTTTATAAAGCTATGTCGAATGACGCTGAGTAACAACTGAAGCTGTGTTAGACCCGTTGTTGCAACAATGAAGAAGTCTCGCACTTATAGAGGTTTAGACAGTGTGATTTATTTAACATCATCCTAGAGATGATCATTAAAGTGGCGAACATCAACACTAGCAAAGTGATCTTCAACAATTCAAGACAAATACTCGGTTATTCATACGATATAATCAAGAGCTTGAAAGAAAGTGTTGATGAATCCTTCCTAGGGATTGAAAGAACAGCTAGCTCAATTAGTTTAACCATGACGAACCATGACAATACCAAGTCAAAAAGTCTACCTGGGTTCAGAAATTTCATCAAACAATTACATCACTAGTGAAATCAAGAAAAGAATCGAACTTGCAAATAGAAGTCACTATGGACTGAATACAATAGTGAAGATAAACAGATCCTAAAACAGATCAGTATTTGAGAGGAAGGTTCTTTAAGTGATCATAACGGAGAGTGACGAAAACGCCACAGGGAATATTATATTCCATGATCCAACAACGCGACTTAAATAATCCGGTCAAGAAAACAGAATGGACGAATGTTTGTCGGCAAGAAAGGTGCTGTTTTCAATCCCAAATGTAACCCGATGCAGAGGTCGTCAGCTAAAGAAATAGATCAACCTTAAGAAAGAACTCACAACACCTACAACATCACCCTGGCCAAAAATGAGCAGTCAAGTAAAGGATCGTCAATTGATATATATGTATAACCCATTATAATGTATCAAACCAAACAAAAAACCAGTAAAGTAATCATCAATTCAATCAAGAAATGAACCCATAAAAACTTTTACGATAATTATGCCCAACACTCTGAATCTCAAACTCAGATAACAAACAAAAACATCCTCCCAGTGTCTACAAAAAGCAGACTATATTCTCCGTGTTAAGATAAAAATCTTCCAAGTTTTTGTATGGAAGTCATGAATTTAACTACACAATGAACTGTAAAGAACATAAACGCGATGAAGTACCTTCAGGCGAAATCCATAGAAACGAAATACTAGACTCTCCAAAATAACCAACAAAGTCGACGTCGACGACGACGAAAAAGTCCGTCCGAGGTGGAATCTTTATGTGTTGCTGGTTCCGTTCTCGCAAAAGAAAAGAAAATATTCACTACACACTCCATACAACATGTAATCTGCATCTTAATAAGAACCAGAAAGAGAATCATTAAGTTTATATAAGGTTTTAGTTTAGAGTGCGTAATAATGAGAAAAGACTTCACTTGTTACAAGTACACTTGAAAAAATGGAAGATGGTTTTATTTATCAGTGAAAGTATTTGGTTTTGTTCAGTTTTATTAATTTTTACGTAATTATTATGTGGATGTAGAAAAAACATGAACCACTAATCCCAAGTTCAAGCTCATCAAGCTAAGAATCTCAAAAACAAAAGCTTGGTAATAAATCAACCAACCAACCACCTGTTCTTTAACACAGAAAGCCAAAGAAAACGAGAGAAAATACCCGCAATTATTCTTGTCTAAACATAAGGTTGAGTAAGATGGATTGATAGCCAATTACAGGAGTAATGAGTGATAGAATTCATGATATTACATCAAGTCTATTCATTTCATCTTTCTATCTTGTGGTGCCTTTCTTCAAATGATGGTATTTTTACTTCAAGTTGAGGATTTTTTTCGCTGTGGCGTGAATGTTAGGTTTTAAATATATACCCTCTCTCTCGGATATTTCCCCATTCAAGTGCCTAGTAATGTGTTAAGTGCAAAGAAGAGAATATTTTTGAACTGGGCTTGAAAAATTGTTTTAATAAGAAATTAGATATGAGAACTTTGAGAATAGTATTTTTTGAAAAAGTGCATCTCTCGGATATTTCCTCATTCAAATACCTAACAAAATATTATTTCTGACTACCGGTCAAAAGTACACCCAAGGAAAATTATGATTGAGATTTAAATAGCTATAACTTAGCGGTTATAATAGATATCGATAAAAATTTAAATTTGTTTGGTTTATGAATATTTGGAGGTTGTTTAACATAAGTTTTGTAATTCCCGCTTCAATAGTTTAGCGTATTGAGCTTTTCTTTCAAAGCTCTGCTAGTTTTAATTTTAGAGTCTTACTAAGCCTGCTGCGAAATTTGGGATACCCCGATGAAACAGCTTGAGGATTTAATTTATAAAATTTTAATTATTCAAAATTGAGGATTCCTTCAAAACCTCGACTATAGAACCTCTCTCGGATATTTGTCCATTCAAATACCTAACAAAATGTTACTCAAAGACTTCTGAAAATCATAAAACATATAAACTGTAGTTGAAACCTTGTTTTGCAACGATTTTTTTACCCAAGAACTCAATGAATATTATTTGGGAAAAAGCGTCTCTCTCTGATATTTTCTCATTCGAATACCTAACAAAATTTGAGATCCTCTGTGAAGAACATCTTTCTAAACTTAAGGAATATTATAAAACTTATTAAGTTGTCTATAAATAAAAATGTTTACTTATTTATTAAATACTAAGCAAATCATTTCTCTCTGATATTTTCAAATTCAAATACCTAACAAAATACTGAATTCTTTGTTGAAAACTATACACTTTTCTAAACTTAAAGGAATTTGTAAGACTTATTAAATTACCTATCGGATATTTTTAAATTTATATACCTATTTAAAAATTACTTAATTCAGTCTCCACCAAATTAATTTCCATCCAACAGTCAATGTTTGTTCCTTAAACTCACCTAAACTCGATTTTTAATCAAGGAAATTATCTGAAATGAAGAAGAAAAAAATACTATTAATTATATTGTAATTTTAAACATTGTTCTTCCTTTATGAACATCAAAAAGCTCTTCGACCTGAAGGCAATTGGATACTTATGAGAAACTAAATTGAATATCTTACTCTTCTTTGTGTGGTTTTTGTGGTAGCTAGGCAGATACGTCTACAAAGAACATGTTCATCGATCCTTTTGAAACTGATTTAAATTTAACAAAAGCAGATCGATAACCTGAAGCCCTTAGGTGCAGATGTTCTCTTTCAGATTTATGTTTATATGGAAATTATGCAAAACTAAACACAAAAGATTTGATAAGAGAGGAAGGGAATCAGCAGAAGCTGAAGATCGATCGATCGAGATGGATTTCAATGGGATCATAAAGTTTTATTGTTTCGTTTTTTTTTTTTACATTTATAACAAGAAGGAGAAGGGATCGAGGGTAATGAAAGAAAATATGTGTTTTCATGATGGAAGTATCAAAAATATTTGATAAAATAGAAGGGAATCAGCAGAAGCTGAAGATTGATTTCAATGGGATCATAAAGTTTTATTGTTTTGCTTTGATGCTCTGATGCAACTAAAAGTCGAAGGGACCTTTTCCTTGATATTCAATTACAATCAGATCATAAAGTTTTATTATAGCTCTTAAAGTAGAAAAACTTACACGATTTAATTGTATTCCAACTCATCAAAATTTCCAACTAAATGAATAAATATTACAACAAAAGTCCTTATAAAAAGTCAGAAACTTCCTGTCAACAATCACAAACCACTTCCTGTTGCAAAACATGATTTTAATTTTTAAATAAAAAGAGACAAAACGCACAGTCGTCTAATCACAGAAAAAAACTAAGAAAATCAATTACCAACACTCAATATACAAAAGACTTAAGCGAGAAACTTAACAACATTTTTTAATTAATTTTTACAACTGTCATCTAATGAACGTAATTAGTGATAGTGAATTTCTGTAATTAGTGAATGATGACTGGGCAACAGCAATCACTTTCTTCAAAGTCAGTAATTCCAAAGAGATTCACTTTCATTTAACTATTTTAATTTGATTGGTTTTGGTATTTTTTTTTTTAAGTATATCAAATGGGTGGATGGATGGATGAATGAAAATACATAGGTAGATAGATAGATAGATATAAATATATAGATATATAGATATATAGATATGTAGATATATATATAGATAATTAAATAAATGAATCAGTGAATAAATAACAAGTCTCAAACCCCTTCAATGTTTCATTCATATAAGAACAGATACCATTCAGTCAAATCCTCTTAAGCCTGACAATCTAATAATCATCGCGCAATCCCAACGAACCAGCAAAGCAAGCTACAATTGTTAAGTTAATTAAAGCAACCAAGTTTTAAACTTGTCGTCATCTAATCAACGTTTTTGTGTAATTAGCCGACGATTCACTTTCTTTCGAAGATGATGAATAGGTTCAGATTCACTTTCAAAACTTTCTCATATCACAACGACTCAACAACTAATAACTCACTGTTTAATATTTTTTTATTGGGAAAAAGTTAGTCAGATTTCCGGGCAATAACCAAGTCCGTTCACCTTTACATTGAATTACTTGGAACTATCTATTCAACTATGGTAGCTTGTCTGTCTATGTCTAGGCAAGTCTAATCTCTGTTAACCTTGCTTTATATTTCACTAGTTACGTTCTGATCTGTACTTTTTGTTGTGTAGTATGATTTTTGTAATGCTCTAAGCTAATTTTCAATCATTTACTATATTTCTTATTGGATTCATGCAGAGCAATGGACTGTGGCGTTGCTTTGCTGACTTTTAGTTCAAGAATTTCGCGATATTTCGTAGAAAGCGAAATTTTTATTAACTTTCTTATCAGCGGGGGAAGCGGTTGACTAATTTGGGAACTGGTTTTGAAGACGGACTTTGATTTATGACGAATGATGAGGCTTTTTGTATTTTTCTTTTTTGTTTTTCTTTCTCTAAAAAGATATGTAAAGTTTTGGAAGTTAAATAATAGGTGTTAATTACTCCTATTAACAGTAGCTTTATAAATAAGTGGTTGGTCACTAAAAAACAAATTGTCACACAGCAAATCAATCAGTCGCCTAGTCATTTTATGGATAAATTGATTGAATTTATCCATAAAATCATCCATAACTTTTTCATTAATCAGTCTATCAGCTCATCCAAAATCCAACAGTCCTTAATCAGTTCATCCACTATTAAGTCTTTAACCAATCTATTTATCCATCAATCTTCAATAAATCAGTTAATCAATAAGGTAATTCATACAACACTCAAATATTCCTTAATCCGTCCATCAATCACTAAGTTCATTGAGCAACTCATATTCAATAAATCAAGCATCTAAAATCAAACAGTCTTTAATCAGTTCATTCATCAACAAGTCCATTTATTCATGAAATCATCAGTCTTCAGTTGATTGTTTAGTCAATCCAGCCATCCATACATTAGTTAAATATTATTTTATCGTCAATTCCAACAATAAGTTATTCAATCAATCAATGATTTCAATAATCAAATCATCCACCAGTCTTCAATTAATCAGTCGACCAATCCATCCATTACTAAGTCCTCAATTTATCAATACATCCGCCCGTCCATTAATCCATCAACTCTTAACCTTGATCTTCAACCAATCAATCTCCATAAATTCATCAAATCATAAAACAGTCTTCCATTAATTCATCAGCTCTCAGTCAAGTCATCCATCAGTCTTCAATTAACCAGTCCACCATTGAGCCCTTAGTCTTCAATAAAATTAATAATCAGGCCATCCGAGCATTAATCAAACATTCCTTAATCCGTCCATACATCAATATTCTCTTAATCAATCAAGTCATCAATCAAATCAGTCTTTTATTAATCAATCAATCAATGCATAAATCAGTTCTCAATCAAATCAGCCTTCAGTCAATCAGTTCATAAATCCATCCATCAAGAAGTCCTCACCCTCAGTCAATGAGATCATCCATACAATACTCAAAAATTCCTTAATCCGTCCACCAATCACTAAGTTGATTGAGCAACTACATCCATCAGCCTTCAATTAATCCACAATTCATATATTTTTAAGTATTCAAGAAATCAACCCATATTTATAAGTATTCAATAAATCAACCCAACTTAAATCAAACAGTCTTTAATCAGCTCATTCATCAATAAGTCCATTTATTCATCAGTTTTCAGTTGATTCATCAGTCAATCCAGCCATCCATACATTAATTAAATATTATTTTATTCGCTCATACACCAATAATCAATCCACTCATCAATCAAATCAGCTTTCAATTAATCAGTCAACCAATCCATCCATTAATAAGTCCTTCAGCAGTCTTCAATAAATTCATCAGTTCTCAGTCAAGTCATCCATCACTCTTCAATTAATCAATCCACCATTGATCCATCAGTCTTCAATAAAATAGCCAATCAATAATTTCTCAGTCAATCAGGCCATCCGAGCATTAATCAAACGTTCTTTAATCAGTCCATACATCAATATTCCCTTAATCAATCAAGTCATCAATGAAATCAGCCTTTTATTAATCAATCCACCAATACATCCACAGGTTCTCAATCAAATCAGCCTTTTATTAATCAATCCACCAATGCATCCATCAGTTCTCAATCAAATCAGCCTTCAATCAATTAGTCCATAATCCCATCCGTCAATAAGTCCCCACCCTCAGTCAATGAGATCATCCTGTGTCCGTTAATCCGTATTGTATTTGTGTTTGTAAAATATCATCAATAATAAAGAATCCTTCCACTATGCACTATAGAAATACCAAGCCGACATAGTCCAAAACTTCAATTATTGTCTACAAAGTAAAACAATATTTATATTTGAGAGGCAGAATGAAAAAAAAAAGATAGAGGTACGTCAAGGTTGATGTTGTTAGGCAGGCAGCACGGACGGCGCGGCGAAGCTTACAGATCACACAGTCAAAGTAGATCAGTTATAAATATTGAAACGAATCTCGATCGAATCGAATGGCATGAAATTAATTCGAGGTAACCGTGATTCGTACGAAACCGGGTGCGGATAAGAATGGTCTGTTTGTTTGCTTGCTGGTTTATTTTAGAAACACATACCCAGAAGATATTGTCAACAATTTTAAACAATGTCATAAAACATTATGCTTTATCTACATTTTTAATATAAATATATGGAGTTTTTTCTGTGACTGTCTGGTCTTGTCTCGAATGTCTTTGATGTTGAGTAATTGTCACAGGAAAGGAAACTGTAATTGATAATATATTTTAATTGATGTTTCACCTTGATAAATCTTTATAAAAGTATTAACATTTAACGGCACCATTGGGAATTTTCGTTGCTGGTTGCAATGATGGTTGGCTATGGATGGTTATTGATTATGGTTATGGAATGTAACTGAGTTGAACATAACAGCCTTGGTAATAAATATCAATATCATCGATTTATAAGGGGTTTTGACACTATACGTATTTTATGGTGAGAACATGCTTTCTCAAGACAGGAATTACTTGGAGATTTAGGGAAATGGTCTTGGTTTTAGAGAAGTCATTAAATGGAAATTGTTCTCTTGATTGGGAATTGAAGAATGTCAAAGAAAGGAAGACTCTAAAGAGGAGTGTTTTGGGGTTTTAGTGTGAAAGGTAAAATTACGATTTATATTAATTACAAATCAGAGGTTGCGAATTATATGAAAAGAAGAAGAATTCAAAACATTAATTTCAAATGAGTTTACTTCTTCTTTTTAGAGTACGGTTCCGATTGACCGTTTCTTCCTTTCGGATTTTTTTGTAGGAGGCTTTGAACTAAAATGTCTTAGTAAAATACATAGGAGAGACGAAGCAGAATGTTGAACTATAACCACTATGTAAGGAAATTTAGATTTTCATACTTAAAATAGGTTAAAAATACCTTGGTTTGAGTATAAACATTTTATATTTTAATATGTCAGTCGACTATATTTTTAAGCTGCTTGGAACATGTGGTCAACTCTAGAACTGTAGATTTTCAAAAAGAGCGACAAAAGGGATATTCAGGAAATTAGCATTAAAAATTACTGACCGTTATCGTATCGTTAATTTTAACCTTGATGATTTCTTCACGCCACTTGCAAGACTGTCATTGTGGACAGACCTAAAAAGCAGCAAGTTCGATGGTTTGGTCATGCATTAAGGCCAAGGAAGCCCGATGGTACAAGAAGACGAGGCAGGCAAAGGCTTCGTTGACTTGGATTTATAGAAGAATTACTTTCATCTACCTAAGATACCCACCAAATTCTATCAAAAACTATATACTTCCCTCATAAAAAATCAAAGACCATCTCCAAAGATCAAAGAAACAAGATTAACATCCAGTTGAACGAATTGCTTATCAGACAAGCGAACCAGTAAAACATAGACGAAACAAGCTATAAACATAAAAACCAGACAATAAATTCTGAAATCTGCAGTTTTGATAAAATAATTAAAAAACACGATCCTAATCTGAAGATAAATTTTAGTTTTTTTGTTATTTTTCTATTTTGCAAAAGGTAACCTCTGTAAGGTAGAAAAGAACGTCGTAAAACTTTTAATATGCATCTGCTGTCTGTATAACTGCTGAACTGAAAATGAAAACAACGGCAGCTTTTCTGCATTAGAATCAATAAAATTGTACAAGAAACATGTAACACGTGTGCTTCCAATAAGCATAAAGTTGGTGGTTATAGATAGATAGTTGGCCGGTTAGTCGGATGGCTGGCTGGCTGACTGGTTAGCTAGTTAGTTGCTCGAGATAGAGAATAATTTATGTAGTGGAGCTTGTTAGAGCAATAAAAACACACCTCTATAGATTTTCGATAACTACCAATCGAAACGAATTCAATCCAATAAGACCGACAGACAGGCAGACCAGACCAACCGACTGACCGCTAGCGTATGGTGTTAGTTTGCCTCGAAGGCAAAGGCTAATTTATTCAATTCCACTGCTGGCTTAATGCAAGCAACTGTGTACTATTTCATTCTTGGTTTCTGTTTTTTTTCTTCTCATTTTTTTTTAGTTTTTTGACAATTTAACAAAGTATTGGCACATGCCACTGAGGGAACGTGAACAAATATTATACTTGTTGCGGAAAAGCTAAACTTTGCAACGGCGCTTTTATTCGCGGTTCGACGGGAGATTTAGATTGATAAGAGAGATTGGTTTGGCACTTCTGGTTTGGGTGTTTTTTGGGGCCTCTGTTTCTTTTAGTATTTTGTTAGTGAATGTTGTTGGGATAGTTCGAATCGGTTGTGTATCTATACCATGACGGTTGATGATGACGTCTATGATGGCTTGATTTGAACATATGAATGAGAGGCTGATGATCATATGGTGAAATGGGAAACAAGACTTGTTAATAATATAACTGAGTAAATTTTGTTTTTCAAATCCC
This sequence comes from Megaselia abdita, assembly GCA_001015175.1. NCBI lineage: Eukaryota > Metazoa > Arthropoda > Insecta > Diptera > Phoridae > Megaselia > Megaselia abdita. The sequence continues at coordinate 13,404 of JXPG01017182.1, forward strand.
ATTAAATTATGAAAGTTTTCTTGATATTTTGCTTCTTCAAAACTGCAAGAAATATAGCACTTTTTTCCTAGCATTTAAATTATGTTCGATATTTGGAAGACTTTTCAACACTCAAATATTTCTTTGGATCTCTGAATTTTATTTTATTCATTAGGATTCTTGATTTAACAATAATGTTGTAAATAATCATTTTTTATCATAAAATACAGGGAGAATTTTAAAATGGTTTATGTAACTTTTATGAGCAACATACATTTAAAAGAAATCGCGAACAAAATTATTTAATTTGAGAACAAATCTTTTAATTAAACAAAGTGGACATGCTTGTAAAATGCAATACTTTTTCAATAAAAAAAATTACAATGAATTGAACTCAGAATGTTCATAATGTCAATTAAAAATCCTGAAATAAGGACGAAATGTGAAATATAGGATTCATTTTGTTTGCATTACTCGAAGTTTCGTTTTTTTTTAACTATGTATGTATTCGCTTTGTCCATCTGTATATTTTTTTCAACATTCCATAAATTTCACTTTTAAATTTTTCGTTTAATTTTATTTAATTAATCAATTTGTAGTACTTTTAAACTATATATTTTTTAATTTAACAATTTTGAGAATTAAATATTTTAAAGGAATTTTTAAAATTGCATGAATTTTGTTCTTGCTCAGCTTCGAAATTTTATTTTGAAAAGAATTTATTTCACTTTAAATTTTGTTTTTTGTTGTAAGATAAAATATTTTAATTCAACAGAATTTCTTTTTCTAATTCAAAATCTTAATGTATTTTCAATTTTTAATTATTTCTAATCTTCTCAAAATATGAAAATTTTTATTCACAAGTTTTTTTAGATATAAACATTGAAAATGTTATCATATTTACTTTTTAATGATAATCATTTAATTAACGTAACTATTTATAACAAAAATCTAAGCATTCTGCTTTTAAATTTTTTAACATAGCTTTTTGCAAGAAAATCTTTTAAAACCTTCCTAATATACAAATTTTCAAAGTTTGTCTTCTAAACCCAAAATTTAAAAATATTAAAATTAAAAATAATCAAAAGTTTTTGCGTTTCTTGTTTTTAAATTTTAAAATTAAAACTTCTTTGGAATGATTTACTTCAGTTTTATCGCTTTGTGGTAATTGGACTTCTCTAAATTTTCAAGCTTAGGAAATCTTTAAAAATTTCCTAACTATATTTATATAAAAGCCTTTTTTGGTTTTTTTATACAAAATTATAAAGAAATATTTTATAAAAAATATATTAAAATTTCATTTTTTTTTTTTAAATATTTGAAGTTTATATTTTCAAACATTTTGATGATAAATAATAATTTAATTTGTTTTTTTTAATTATTTAATTTCGTTCTTAAATTTCAAAAATATAGCAGGAAATTATTTTTGGTATTTTTAAAATTTGATATTTATTGAAATAATTTTTTGTTTGTTTAAATAATAATAACTCATTAATTGTCTTCATTTTTTTAAATATTTTTTGATAATACAAGAATTTAATATTTTAAAATTTTTTGATTATTTTAAATTTAATATATCAAATTCAAAAAATGTTGCTAAGTTTTTGAAAATCTATATTTAGTTTTGAACATTATATAGATTTAATATTTTTAAAAATATTAATTTTTAACTGTTCAAATGAAATCAAGAGTTTTCTTTAAGTTTTAAATTTGGAAACTTAAAGAAAACTCTTGAAAGGATTAACAAAAGAATCTTTTTTTTTACTATTCTTTTTCCATGTAAAAAAAAAATTAAGAATTTTGATTTTCTTGGACAAGAATTTGTGAATGTTTACAAGAATCTTATTTAACAATGTTTATTTAACAATGTTTATGATATATAAATAATTTGGTTTTTTTAGACAGTTTGTTAAATAAATATTTTTTCTTTTTAATATTATACTTTAATTATTTTTTTACTGAAATGTGTTAATTTACTTAAATCAAAGAAATCTTAGAAGAAAAGTCTGATTGAAAAAGTAATTTTACAAAACTTAATTTTTTGACACTAAAATTTTACAAAAAAGAATTGATCATAATCGAATTTTTAATTAGCCTATCTTGTCTTTGATAATATTCACCGTTGCTTATAAATTGTATTATCCATTTAAAAGTGCATATTAAAGATGGATATAATTGAGAAAACGAAAAAAATCTTAATGAGTGTTGCACACTTTAATATGTGGCCTACACAAGGAAAATGTACTAAACACATTCAAGTATTGGTGGAAATACAATACATTATAAATATGTATTTAATAAGTACAATACTCATTCAAATATGTACCATACACATCATTTTGATCAGTTCTCATAGACAAAAACACTGACGTAGTCTGAAATGAAAAACCTTACCATTGCAAGGAAAAGCTTCAAAGAATGTTCTCAATACGAATATTACTAACAAGGTCCTTCGGCTGAAGTGGAAAAATAAGACAGATTTGTTTATGATGGAATATGTGGAATATTGCAACAATTAAAATGCGTTAATTTTGATCCATAAAATGTGAGCAGTATGAACAAAATATGTACTATATAAAAATAATGTTTAATATAATGTTTAACCCACTCAAAACAATATGTATATTTTTGTGATCATTAAAATATTTAGAATATTCATCGTGTCCTTCTGCAGAACATAAAAATATGTATGTAGGATACACATTCCGTTCTGTCATGGCATTTATATAAGTTAAATTACTAGTGCATTATAAAAACCCACAATTGATGAAAGTTACACTTAAATTTCAATCTCAAAACAATAGAATCTTAACATGTTACAAAATATAAAAATCCAAGAACTCCACCCTTTCTTAGAGAACATCAAGTAAAATTCTTGTTCTTACATTGACACAAGACAACATAATAACATTTTTTAGAACATGTGAATCGAACAATTCGCTGTTCCCATCCGAAAACAAGAAAACTCCCTTTCAAAGTGAACAGAAAAAATGCACATTCCCACAAATCGAAAGAAAACCAAGGGCGTGTCCAAAAACAAACAGTTCCAAACGCAGGCGGAAATGGGCATATCTACTGATGACAGTGTGTTTTGCTGAAACAAAACGAAAAAGTGAAACTATGAAGTTAAGTTAAGTGAAGTAAAGCAAAGTGAAGTAAATAAGTGAAGACTCCCCACAGTTGTTAATAATTCAATCTAAAAAGCAATAATAAAATATCCATCTCAATAAATTCTGTGTAAATGGAATTCAAAGTAAATTGAAATTTCAACTCGATAAGAAATAATAGCAACGCGGCGGCAGAAGTCATCATCATCATCATCATCATCATCTTCCAGCCACCATCAGAAGCCACGGCTGGCTAAAACAACTAGCAAACGTATTTATGTGGTAAGCAAAAAGCAATTAAAGGACGATATGAAAATGAAAATATACCTACCAAAGAAACAAACGAATAATACCAATAAATTGCACAGATGCATAGTTTCTGCATCTGCATCAAGTAGAATGGAATGGAACACGACACGCAAATTGCGATGCTTTAAGCCGGTGTTTGAACATGTAAATTCTGTTGTTCTGTTTCTTCTCCCACAGACACAGTCTTAGCCTCAGACTCAGTCACAGTCACAGAACCATAAATATTTACTTTAAAGGAATGAGAAGGAGACGACTTGACTTGACTTGTTCGACGGACAGACATATAGAACAGCAAAGCAACCTATTAAGTTCAACAGCCCTCTTTTTTTATGCTGCGCTCTGAAACAACATACATTGTTGAAGGTTTTATGGTCTTGCTATAACTTTTTTAATGTTCTTGAGAGTAATAGGACATTAAGTGTTATCTTTATTTTTCGAACACTTAAAAATACGATCATCAGTTGGGAATTTGTAGCATGTCGTTTGCTCTTGGTGACAAAGTAGTGAAGTTGTTGGTTTTTGGTGGGTTTTTTAAAACAATTAATATATATATAATTTATATAATTACGAATTTAAAAGTAATTAAACTTTTCTATAAAAAATCGAACAAAGATGAATTTCATTTTCAAACCAGATAAAGATATGAACACTTTTAAAATCAAACAAGGATTAATTTCTTATTCAAACCAAAAACAGTTCAGTAAATAAACCCACCTTAGTAAGTAAATCAGAGAACATTTTTTCACATCGGCCAAGTTTTCATTAACTTGTTTTGACCATGAAATATGACATCGTCAGGACATCATCGTCTCAGTGTATCAGTTTTTGTCTCTGCTATCATGGTGATATCTTCACGATTTCGTTTTGAGACAATGATATCGTCCGCATGATATTTATCTACATCACAATAATAGTTTTCCCAGCAGAAAATTACTTCAAATATTTTATAAAGGGTTTTGGTTCTTGGATACTTTTGATTTAGATATTTTAATGTAAATGATTCTTGTTGGCGTTTTTAAAATTTTTATTCTAAAATATAATATATATTTTAAACATTTCAAATTTCACATAATATCACTAAAAAATTATCAATTTTAATTTCTCTCGAACTGTTCGAAAAAAATGAAGTATTTCTTGTTTTTGAACATTTAAAAACATAGGTTTCTGTTAATGATTAATTAATTTTGTTTTATGACTTTGTACTGGTGGTTTTCTTTAATATTAATTATTAGTTTTTGCTATATTATTATTTTAACATTATTAATTATCTTAATTTTTTTATATATATATATATTTTTTGTAGACATTTTTTAGCATGTTTAATTATTTTTTAATTGGATTTCTTTTTTGTTAAAATTAGTTTAAAGTTTTTTAAAATATTTTTTTGTGTTTTAAAGTGTTTCAATGTGTGTGTTAATTTGTGTGCGTTTTGGAGTTTCTTTTCTGATTTGGTGTACAATTTTATTTTTGATAGTTGATTATAAAGATTTAAAACAAATATATTTTAGTTTTAATTCTTTATTAATAGTTGCGTAATATTTTGTATTCTTTGTTAATGGTTGTTTTTGTTTTGTATTTTTTAAATATTTTTGTTTGTTTTTTTGTATTTATTTTTATTATTTATGTTTTATGTTATTTGTTTGATTTAATCTTGTTTTTTTTCTTAGTATTTTTTTTTTAATGTTTATTAATGTTTGTTGGTATTTTTTGGTGTTTGAAATTCTATACACATTTTTCTGTAATTTTGGAACTTGTTCTCATCCCAGCAATCAATTCTCAGAACACTTCGAGACTCCTCTCAATATTCATTGTCTAACGATGCTTAAACTGATATCCAAAAATCCTTTGAAAATACTTCAAAACTGAATTTTCTTACGTAAAATTTAATTCTTATTTCTTTCTGTATACTTTCAAAATACTTAAAATACAATAAAAACTGAGCTTCCTTAAAAACATAAGCATAATCCTTTATAACATAAAAATGTACTTCTTCAGAAGTCAAAAATCAAAATACATTTTAATATATAATTTTTTGTTAGTTAAACTAAATTTGAAGATATATTTTTTTTTATTTTTATAACTTATATTATTTTAAATTATAAAATTTTAATTACTTAGTAGTAAAATTGTATTAATTTTTGCTAATTTTTTTACACTAAATTTACTTACTATAGGATATCTTAGTACAAAATAATAATATTAGTAAATTTTACTATACATATGTACTATGTAAAAAAAGGAGTTCTTACCAAATCTTCAGTAGATTTTAGAGAAAATCTTTTTTTTTTAAATTAGGCTTTCGTTTCAGAGATACTTTTGATGTTTATAATGCTTTCTCTGAACATTAATGAAATGTTGTAAATTTTTGGGAATTTATTTTAAAAAGGAGAAATTCTACTTTTTATTTTCGAAGAAATAAATTTCGAAGAACTATCTTAGCGTGCTTAGCTTTGTGTTCCTCCTTTTTTGTTCGGGCCAATTAATCATCCATGGCTGAGAGTGAGTGTAATACGAACGAGCTCAAAGCATAACGACATGTGTTCAAACCCTTGATTGATTTTCTGTTTTGAAATGTCCTCTTAAAAATGTAAATATTTAAAAAAACTTTAGTAAATTTTGTTTATATTTAAAATTAAATGAATCAACGATGATGGATTTACATTAAGTTTTTGTAAATTGTCAAGATCAAATTAAATAATGTTAAATTTACAATATTATTTTTGACAATATTTTGCTAACCAAAAAATCCCACCAGATAATCAACCTAACATGGGTTGCCTCAATAATAGTAATCTTAATGATAGAATAGCAATGTCACAAAAAGACATATACATCATGGAGTGAAAAAGTCAGAAAGAAAGTCTTTTTTTTAAATTTAATATTTCTGTGACAGGAAATGGATTTAAGTTATATTTATGATTAAAATAATACTTAAAAATTCTAATTTTTTTAAAAGAAAGAGTGTCCAAATTGTACGTGTTTTCCTCAACGCTTTGAAGTTAAAACTGAACTGCCAAAAATGTTAACTTATTCGCTCAATATGAAATTTATAAAAGGATGTCACCATGACATCAAACGACTGTCTTATACTTATGTAAAACTTATGTTTTTTCATAAGACGGCTGAGTTTTTGACAACACGTTTCGTCATATCAAGTAGCTGAATTGATGGTCACAAGACTGTCAAATCTTTGTCTTGGCAAAAATAATTTCCTGCTTTTTTAAAAACTTTTATTGAATTTGACTTGTATATATATTTATATCTTCGTCATCGGCGGACTTTTATTTTTGTTAATAACTTCGGAACGGCTATAGCTAGAGACTTGAAATTTTCCCAGTATATCCGTCTGCCCTGACAATTGATTTTTTTGAAAATCGGAACAATACACTGAGAGAAATAGTCAAAAAACGTGTTTTTTTTAAATGTCATTTTCTCGGGAACGGTTATAGCTACGAACTTGGGACTTGCAGAAGGGGTTGACCTCTGAGATGGGAAGCTTCAATTTGGGAAATGAGTTAAATGAAAAAAAAAAAATTAAAAAAAATGTGGAACGCTTCACGATTTTGCGT
>JXPG01017199.1:7202-18313 GCA_001015175.1 Megaselia abdita
TATTTTTATGGACTTTACGATTCATGGTATGATTATTATGGTTCCTAGTATATTATTCGAAGTGAGAATGAGAACTTCTTTATCTCGAATCATGCATTGTCGTGTGATACATCCTTTTGAAGATACTACAAAAAAGCCCATAATCCCTTAATGCAATTTTAAATTAAAAATTCCTGGGCGTAGGAAAAGAGGCAACTAAAGCAAAATGTGGATATCTTCATTATTTCGCGAATCATATAGGGTCGTGTGATACATAATTTTGAAATTTTGNACATGGGTGTAGGCAAGAGCAACTAAAGAAAAATGTGTATAATTTCTTTATCTCGAATCAAATGGGATCGTGTGATACATAATTTTAAAGGTATACTAATAAGACCCATAATCTCTCATCACAATTATGGAAATACAACGACGTGGGAAAGGGGCAACTAAAGCAAAATGAGTTTTTATATAATTTATTATTGCTAATATGAATTTTATGTTTCCTAATATATTACATGAAGTGAGTATTGAGCCAGAGGCAGTATGTGAAGCAAACTTAAAATTAATTTTATAAAAAAAAAACCCTAGTGCTACTACGGAACGTAGTTCTACTGCACAGCTTATTTTACATATGGATGGGTTAATTGATGAACGCAATGAGGGATTACTGGAGGAATTAATGGATATAAGGAGCAGTGGGTGTACGTACCCAAAAAATCGAAAATCAAAATTATAATTTGAATTGAATTTGAACTTTGAATTAAAGCAGATTTTTCTTCAATTCCCTGTTTGACAACTTCTTAAAATCTTAATACCAACAAATTATACAAGAAAAAAATGTTCTTAAAAATATAAAACAAATCTCTCTCACTAGAACATCCATCATAAAAATATAAGTATCGGAATTATTTTGAAAAATACAAAGAATATATTTATTGTAGGCAGAACTTTGAAAGGCTTTCACAATACATAGAAAACATACATATTCAGTTCTACACCATAAAATTGAATATTCTATGACAAAGCTAAGCATAGACAAAGCCGCCTGTATGCTCTGGCCAATTCCACCCACCCTACAATCATACAATTTTTGTTAGTCCAATAGGCCTACCCATATATTTTTTGTTCGCCTACCAATTTATGGTATTGTTGGAGTTGGAAGTTTTTTATTTTTTTGGCTCAGCTTTTTAGTTCAACTTTTTGTTAGTATCTTTTGGCTAAAAATGCATGGTAATATCGCTGGGTTGGTTCGTTCGTCGAATGAATGGTACGCTCGCCTAGGGGACTGAACTGAAAACGAAAAACTGCACACAAAACTGAAAAATTCTATTGAAAATATGGAAAAAATGCATTGTATTGTTTGCTATAGTTTTTAGAGGTTTACAGAAAAAAAAAAAGAACGCACACAGCAATACGTGATTGGATGCGAGATAGGACCAACTCACTCTCTATGTATAAACGCATCATATAGCAAGGGAGAAATGCATTTTAAAAACTGCAGTATAGCAAAAACTATTCCTGATGCTTATGTTGCTGCTCTGCTCCTGCATGTGATGTTCTGGCATGGCAGCCTTCCTCTTTATATCTGTGCATTTGGTGTATATAGAAGAGCGGAATCTCGTCGATTTTTTGTAGATGTTTTGTGTTTTAAAATTGCTATGCCGTTTTTAATCCAACTGACGGATAGGCAAAAAACACGCGAAGCAGCATCAGCATAGCAACATTGAAAGCACAAAAAAAAGACAACAGCAGATATGTATGTAGGAATAGGATTCGCTGAAACGCAATAACTGCATATTAAAAAGTGCATTTTTTATTCTATTTGGTTGTTTCGAATAGAACTTGTTATGTTGGTTCTATAGTGCTTCTATAGAAACAGGGGAGGAGATATCTATACAAAAGAGCCAACCAGTCGCAAACATTTAGGCTTCGAACAAATATTGAATGACTGACGAGAATGCATGCAATGCGTTCTGGCAGGCACACCATTTTCATGTCGATTCTCTGTTTTTTATTTTTAGTTTTCTTGCAATTTTTGTTTGAAAAATAAAAGAATAATATAAATATTCTAAAATAAATGTTTTGAAGGTTTAATGGGATTTCATAAATTTAAAAGAACGTGCTATTTTTAACTTTGAACTCAATACATTTTTTAGCTCTGAAAGTAAGGATTACTTATAGACTAATTGATGACCAAACAATGATATTTGAAGAATTTAGCGAGCACTTTGCAGGGTTGCAAACGACTGCACTTTTAGATTTTAATGTTTAAAAAATATGCAGTCGAACATATTTTCAAGCTCAATAGTCGTTGAAACAATAATAAATTAAAAATTCAATCTTTCAATACGACAAAGGCAGACAGACAGACAGACAGACAGACAAATATCTGAAAATTTGTTCCGGTTTTCTTCAAGAACTATACATTTAAATATATTTAATAAAAATTACAAAATGTACACCCAAAATTAAAGTGCTTGAAGGTATGTAAGCCAAATCGTAAGATGTTTATACATGAAATAGTAAAGCTGTCTCGACTTGACTGTGCCTAATTCCTAAGTCTAAACTAGAAAATCGGCTTACAAAAATCATAAGCCTAATAATGAAGTCGATTTTCCGCTTGCCAAGAAACGTAATCCGAATAAATAATCTTTCGGATTGTAAACCTTTCTTAAACTTTGGCTTTGTTTTTAGACTCAACTAAGAATCCTGTATTCGAATTTAAGACTGCCAAAATGTTAGACCCTGTCATCTTTGGTTAATCCTATAATATGCAGACACATAAGGTGGCACACATTTTGAGTTCCGGATTTGAGCTAGTCGAGACCAAATATTTTGTAGTAGAAATCTCATACTTCAACCATTCCCCTTATGGATTCGCCGCTAGGTATTACATCGTTGGGGTTGGTAAGCAATTAATCTTATTTAATGGTACCTGCATTATTCTCCTGTCTTGTCCTTTCATTTCTTCTGAGCTCCAACTGACCAAACTGACTCTTTGTTATCCAGGTTTCTATTTCTGACCAATTAACCACTATTTGCATCATAAAGGCTATAATATTTGTCCAGCATAAAGCCCAGATATTTGACAGTTAATAGTTGTATTTCCTACTTGTATGGTCACATTCTTCATTTTTCCTGAGGCTAGTTATCAATACTGTCTCGGGTTTGTAATCTGCTAACTGTCTTAGATACCATTCTCTGCTTCACTTGTCTTTTCTTCAATCTCTGATATCGTTTTGGCCACTGTCACTGCAGCAATATTATCAACCGCTATAGTTTTAAGGGTTACGGGTATAACTTTAGATAATTCTTAGTGATCACTTCACTCAAAGAAGAGTTTCAATATGAAACTCTTTAATATATGATACAATCTTTAATTATGGTGGCGGAATCCTTATTAAAGAACCAAATAACATAATATGACCATCACTTCATTTCTTTCAACTATGTCAAAGAATAAGAAGATGCTGAGGAACATTTATAGGAAGAAGAAGTATCCATATTATGGATTAAGGCCTATAGTTGAGTTGTCCTTATTAAGTGGTCACACATATATTATGTGTAATATTCAATATTTTTAGTGTAATTGCATCCATATCAAGACTATCACTATAGGTATTTATTATCTGTGTACTACCATAATCTCTTTTTTGAGTGTGTTAGTACAATCTTCGTTAACTCTCCACTTCATTTCTCAGAATAGTGAGTCCGTAACAAATGTGATGTCGGCGAGGCGAGGGAGCTCGTACCAGCTCTTCTTAATGTAGTGATATTTCAACTACTTTTTTTTAATATCCAATGTTTTAAATTATAACCGTCCTCTTATATTCGTTGTTCGACTTCCCTATTCAGTTCACCTTGCGTTATCCTGCTATCACAACAGATTTGATGCTTTTGGACAGTACTGACTCTTGGACTGGAATGGATACGTTCCACGAAAAACTCCTAATTTTTCATCCGGATGGTGTACATCAATTTTGGTTGGTGTAGGTTCTAACACTCTCGTCTTTTACTCTGATAATTCTGAGAACAGGGAAAACTAACATCACTGCTGTAGAAAAGCAGTTGGAAGCAAACATTCCTTAATATCACTTGAGTCAACTTTGGCTCGTTGTGTGATTTAGTTTAGTAGTTGTACTTTAATGTCTCAGTTTTTATCTTTAGATGTTCTTCACGCTATTGTAAATTCATCACCATGATTTTATTTTCGTATCACCCAACGACTTCTCACACTAACACAATGACAAAAGTAAATCAAGATTTTCTCAGGACCAAAAAACGCAGGACTTTATTGTCGAATGAGAATGTCCTACAAACTCGAAAGCCTCGACATAGTCTTCCTCGATAATAAATTCGTCAAAGACAAATCAGGGATGATTTTTTTAGTTCTGATGTGAATAGTTTTTGAGCGATACGCAAATGATATCATGCTGATGTCTTTACGATATCGTGGAGATTAACTGGAGATAAAAACTGAGATAATGATAAACTCAGGATGTCATCGCTAAAAATATGTTTAAATTATGATGATGTAGAATTTCGAATGTAAAAGCGTTAGATTAACTGACTCCTCTCAAAAATTTGGTTTCTTAAAATTAAAGGTCTTTCATATTAAAATATTTATCATAAAAACAATCATTAAGTTCATAACAATTTAAATGACAATGTAATAATAAAACCACGAAGAACATCAAAACTAAAGCTATGAAAATATAAACAAAAAATGCTGTCACAGAGAATCAGTAAACCATCTGTGAAACAATTTATGATGAATTACAAATAGAATCGAATGGAATTCTATATTCAGAAAAGGCTTTAAGAACATAAAATGAACAGTATAAAGTGAACATGCCCTGAACAATTTATAAAAATGGTACAAGGCAAATCTTTCAACCTGTCCCTAATACATTAGAATATAGAATTGTTTTTCTCTATATGATAGAGGAGGAGATCGACTGCATCTATCGCAACGGTAGCATAGCAGCGGCATCCTCTTCCTCACATATATGCATTTTTTAGAGAGAGGAAAAAATGGATGTGGAAAAGTGAAAAGGATGATGATGGTGCTTCGGATGATGCTATTGCTTGATACTGCTGCTACTCTACTACTGCTGATGATGAAGTTTTGCAATTGATTGAGGATTATAGTGGATGGACTGAGTGGATGGACCGGGATATCCATGAACAGACAACAATTCGTTTATATTTTTCTTTTCCTTTCTTTTCTATAAAAATGCAAATTTATTTCACAGACAATTCTACTAATAAATCAAATAAAATTCATTACAAACACATTAAACTTAACGTGTCTAACAAGATTTGTATACTTTCATATATACTCATTTCCTTCAACTTATACACTTCTAGATAGTAATTAAATAATGTTCTTATATCAAGTTAGTTTCAGGTAGCTCGGGTTTGCTACTTGTATGGTTGTGTGACTTTCTCCTCGTCTTAACATTTAAGAACACTAAATTTATCTAAATTCTCTTGGTATACAAATTTAACAAAATCTTATAATTTTTTTGACGGATTTCTTATAATAAATATAAAATAAAAAATATAAATATAAAATGGATTAAAATTATACTCAAAACCATTTTTTGAATTGAAATTATAAACATGAGTTATATATATAGAGTTGGCGCAAGCCAGAAAATATTCACTCTATTTTTAATTAGTCTTAATTTATTTATAAATATCGTATAATGATGAAGATAAATGGTATTCTTTTCTAAATTGCCAGATAGTTCAAATAGATACATATACTTTGAATACAGGAAATTATTCGTTTGAAATAAGATCTTTAGAGTCGAACATAGAATAGTATAAAAAAATCTATTATTGATCGGTTTTCCTTCAAAAAGTACCCCAAAGTAGTACTTCTCTTTTTTTTTTCTTCTAGAGATTTTCTTATGGGCAATATTTGTTAAAACCACATTCCTTTTGCTTCATTATATAATTCGTTAATTCTTACTCGTTAATACAGCTAATCCGAACAAAAAAAATCTAATGAACATTTCTTTTACTTTCACTGAATATCGCAAGAACAAAAATCCGCGCAACATTTTAAAAGTATTTTCTGTTGCCTTTGTTCATACTTTCGCTTCAAAAGGATACAGCATTTATTAGAATTTTGTATAACTTAATTAATGAAAGAAGAGTCGTTACACTTTTTTAACAACAAGAGAATCCTTTTATATGTGTTTTTAGCTATCTAGTCAACTTAAAACAGAACTGTGTAGTAACAGCATCAGAAGCAGAAGCAGCTCCATTCAAATAAGACATATGTTTAATAGTTCGTAAAAATATCAGAATGGTTTGATATAATTACAGGGAAAGAGACATGGAAAGAGAATGACATAAAAGCAACTTTTGTGATATCTTTTTATCTTTCACAGAACAGAGAACTCTGCCACAGAAAGAAGAACATTGTTCAGTTCAGACCCAGAAATTTTCTTGTGTTGAGGAGATATGGAAAATGTAGTTGGTTATATGGCTGGGTAGTTAGTTAGTAACTATGTAGTAGTTGCTGGGAATTGAATGGGTACAAAAAAGTATTTTTATTCTGTTAAGAACACTCGGTAACTTACAAACGGACATGGTTTGAGTTTCTATTTTAATTTTATAACAGACAGTTTTGAGATATAAGGGAGTTTTTGAATTGGAAAATATTTTAGCTTTACTATATGTTCTTCGATCCACAGTCTTCATTTCCTTCAACTATATAATTATTTGAGGAAGGTGAGATACTTCTTAATTTGAGTCTTTCTAGAGAAAAAGTTTTGTTAAAAAGGCATTTGATTTTTGAGCACCAAAAATCATAAAGGGGTACAAAAATATGTGGAAACCAATTGTTCCTTTTTTATGAAATCTTTTTAATTTGATCAATTAAAAGAATTTCTATAAACAAATTTAATTGAAAACAAAATTTAAAGAAGTTAATTTTTGGGCACAAAAAATCACAAAGGGTTACCCCTTTGCATTTTTTACAAAAGTATGCGGTAATAAATTGTTTCTTTTTTAATATAAACTTCTTAATTTGATCAATTAAAATAATTTCTATAACAAAATTTAGTTGAAAAGGAAATTTAAAGAAGTAAATTTTTGGGCACAAAAAATCACAAAGGGTTACCCCTTTGCATTTTTTACAAATGTATGCGATAATAAATTGTTTCTTTTTAATTTGATCAATTAAAAGACTTTTTAGAAGACACGTTTAATTATAAAGAAAATTTAAGGAAGTTAATTTTTGGGCAGAACAAATCACAAAAGGGTACTTCTTTAATTTTTTTTTTTAAATATGACGTTTTTTTTTTATGGAAACTTATTAATTTGATTAAAAGTCTTTCTAGAAGAAAAGTTGCTAAAAAACCAATTTCACTCAAAATAAATATACTCTAAAATTTCAAAAAGGGAAGTTTGGAAATATCAGTAATTTATTTAAGAGAATCAAGACTTTCAAATATTGAATTAAAATTTAAAAAGCAAAATCACAAAGGGGTATGTTTGTAATTTTTTTGTTTCGAAAATAAGTCTAAAAACTTTGAATATTTTGAAAGCAATTTCATTACAATAAAAGAAACAATTTCCTAATATTGAGGATTTTCGAAAATTTAAATTGGATTAAAATAAAAATTATATCGTGGAGCATTTAACTCGCGAAGATATGCGACTAAAGTCAATATGTCACACTCATTGCCACAGAGACTCTTGAATATTAAAATCTATTAATTTGTTTATTTAAAAAATTTAATAAATTCAGTTAAACTATTTTCAAAAAACGTAAAGTGTTATTTCATAAAAATGGAAATCATATTGGGTAAATTCCAGATATGACTTGGGAATTTTTCAGAAACGTTGTTATTGAAAATTGGGAAATTTAAATTTACTGCAAAACTTAATTTTAGATCTTATCTAATTTCCAATTCGACGATTAGAAAAAAAAGTAATTAAAAATGTAAATTAAACAAGGAAAAAGTTTAACAGAAAAAATAAGATAACCTCATATTTTGAAATTCAAAAATTCAAAAATACATCATATCTTTAAAGCAGTTTCAATATTTTTCAAAACTATTTACTTTATCACCTTTAAATCGACAGNAAAGTAATTAAAAATGTAAATTAAACAAGGAAAAAGTTTAACAGAAAAAATAAGATAACCTCATATTTTGAAATACTTTTTCAAAACTACTCATCCTACATTTAATTTGATTCAAAAATACATCATATCTTTAAAGCAGTTTCAATATTTTTCAAAACTATTTACTTTATCACCTTTAAATCGACAGCAATTTTAGCCTAATTCTAGAGCCTTAATATAATTAATTTAAAACATCAAAGTTTTCGAAAACTTTTCAAATCAATTTAGCTCTTCCTAAGACCTTTCTAACCTAATTATGAAACAGACAACCTTAAAAGGATCTCTTCACCCTTTATAATGTCTTAAATCGTATATATATAACTATTATAAAATTGGCTTGCCTATCAATTATTGCTCAACATTTTTCAAGACGCATTTAATTATGAAATAGACCGAATTCATGAACTGGACCTAAATTATATATTTGGTATTTTGAAGAAGAAAACAAAAATATTTGTGAAATACTATTAATGTTATTACACTTTGCTTGTCGTAAGTCCTTTTCAATAAATAAAGGACTTTTGCTAGATTTTTGTGTATTCCTTTTTTAAATTCTTAAAATAAAACTATAAAATTTGTTATAATTTTCAATAAATAAAAATTAATAACGATCCAAAATCAAAGGTAATTAAACTAAATTCAGTTTAAAGTTTATTCTAAACGACTGGTATTAAAATAAATAAAACAAAATATCATAGAATTGAGTGAGTGTGAGTATTGTTTTTTTGTTTTTGTCAAATACATGCTGTTTCAATAAAGATTGTCTAAATATGTTTACTTTCTAAAATTGCTGTATGGAAAGGTCTCAAGTAAACAGTCTTTTGTTTAAAATATTCTAAAATTAATTGTAAAATAAACCAGAAGCAAGGGTCTTTTTGACATTTTTGTAAAGAAGACTCCTTAAAATGTAAAACCCTTTTGCTAATAAATTATTATATTTTCCATGACTAAAAATAAGTAGTTTTCTAAATAAGGGTCTAACTTTTTTTCTCTATATTCATATGTTCATTCTACTCAAGCTATGAGGGAAGGAAAAAAGAAATTAAAATATTCAAAATGGATGTTTGTTTACTCGCCCTTTTAGATCCAACTACTGAAATAAGGAAAGAGGACGAAAGAAAGTTATTGATAAAGGAGTTAACAAAGTCAATCAATAAAATGTGATTATGATTTGTATCATCAATTTGTCAGTTCTCCGTAATTTCCATCATAACTTCAGTGAACATTTGATAGCAAAGGGAAATTGTTGATTTTGTAAAATGTCAAAATAAATTTGCTTAAAGAATGAAGCAAAATAACATATAATTAAATATATTAATATATATAAATCTGACTAAGTCATATACATTTTTTTATTTAATTGTAAATGATTTTTCATTAAAGACTGTAGAGACTATATTTTTTTATTCTTATGATTATTTTGAAAATCTATTGATATTATACTTATTAAATAATAATTTTCTTGATTGTTGAGAATATTGTTTGGTATAAGCTTCCGGTAATTATTTATTTAAAAACGTATTTATACCAAAAACGTATTTGTCAGTCATGAACTCAAGATTATGAATTGGGCTACAACATCGNATTATTTTGAAAATCTATTGATATTATACTTATTAAATAATAATTTTCTTGATTGTTGAGAATATTGTTTGGTATAAGCTTCCGGTAATTATTTATTTGTTTCGAACAAATATATAAAAATTATAAAATTTGAAAGCAGATATTTAGTACACATAAAATAAAACGCCTCTAGAATNAAAAACGTATTTATACCAAAAACGTATTTGTCAGTCATGAACTCAAGATTATGAATTGGGCTACAACATCGTCATTTTAGCAGATAATCCAAAAATACTGTATTCGGTGATATTAAAGCTAGAAAAATATTGGAACGACTGGAGTATGACTGTAAATGTGGAGAAGCCTAAAATTCTTGTATTCAGAAAATGATGCAGATTAGGACCACAGGAAATAGTGAGTAGCTACGTTTATTTAGGAGTAAAATTAACACCAAAAATGTCATTTACTGACATCATTTACATATAGAAGAAAGATCCGAAAAAGCTAAAATACATATGTGCTAATTCAACCTGAAGCCAGCTACTGTATGATGACAACGTTGATTTGAATCATAATTGACTAAAGTCACTAACCTAACATCCATTTAGTTGATTTTAATATGCAGATCTCTATTTTCAAATCTGTAATGAGAGGACTTCAATGCTATTCAACCCAAGTTTTCGGATTCGGTTATGCAGAAAACATTAACAAACTTCAATAACACTTTTTAAAATCCATACTAAAAGTTCTGGATTTCACCCAACATATGCTGTTCTCCCGGAGACAAATCAAACACCTTCAAGTATATTTGCGATGAACTTACACATGAACTTCATTTTTAAAATATATTCGAGGAAGATAGATTATCCCATCAATTATCGAAAAAAATAATAGAGAAAGGAATTTTCAGGTATAAAGAATGGTGTAACCTTGAAGGCTTCCCAATGGTTAGATGGCAAAACATTCCATTAGGCAAAAATAGATGGAGACAATGTATATAAATGCAGCTCTTGAAGACTGTAGAGTACCACATATTCTTAAATACAATATGTACAAAAAAAATGAGGCGGTGCAGTAGAACTACGTTCCGTAGTAGCACTAGGGTTTTTTTGTTTTAAATTAATTATAAAATTACCCAAATCACAGTCTTTGGCCTCCTCACTTCGAATAATATATTAGGAACCATAATAATCATAATAGGAATCGTAAAGTCCAAAGTAATGATGGGGGTTTGAGGGCCTCAGCAGTACCTTTAAAACGCGGTATCAAACTTGAGAATCGGATCAAATTTGCTTAACTAAAATTTAAAAAACTTAAAGTGGAAGCTTCCAGAAATAGAGCTTTAGCGTTATCTGGTGTCAACCAATCAAAATTTTCATAAAGACAGTAGTCAGATAGACCTTTAAAATGAGGTATCACA
>JXPG01017224.1:4598-15097 GCA_001015175.1 Megaselia abdita
CTTTTGGTTTAAAAAATAAAATTTTAGTTTTAGAATTTTAGTACAATAGTTTTTTAATTTTAAATCTTTTTAGTTTTAAAGATTTTTTTAAAGATGCATTAAAAAGTCAAAACTTTTTTTAAAATTATAATTTTAAGGGAATTAAAACTTTTTAAAACTTTTTTTTTTGAGTGTAGGTACCACTGTAAAATGTTTGGGTCAAAAAAATAAGTTTCGTGAAATTGCTTTTTTAATCAGAGTTTTCTTCTACAAAATATTTTATTTGTGAAAATTCAGAAATTTCAATAAAAAAAAAACCGATATTTTAAAATTTTTGAGAAAATGCAAATTTACTATTGTAAATTTGTTGGGTCGATTCACGAAATTGCTTTTTTATTTAGACTCTTCTTCTACAAAATATTTGATTTAAGTAAATTAANTTCTACAAAATATTTTATTTGTGAAAATTCAGAAATTTCAATAAAAAAAAAACCGATATTTTAAAATTTTTGAGAAAATTTTAATTTAAATGTTTAGGAACAAATCTGCGGAAACAAAATTCTTTTGAAATAACGTTACCCGAAAAATTCTAAAATACCCAATAAATAACCGTTTCTTAAAATCGCTATGTTCTAATGTTACGTAATTTATACAAAAAAAAAAAAATAACTAATAATAAATAATTCATAAAATATTCTAATTTCATTTTTGTTTTTAAATTAATTTAATTTTAGAATTTTAATTTAAACTTTTTGCTTTTTGAGAATTTTGAATAATGGAGTTTTTATTTTCAAATATTCATTTAGACTAATATTTTAAAACATTTTGTTTCAAATAAATAATTATTGAACTAAATTTTTATTTTATATTTGATATCTATATTTATTTTTTATGTTTTATTTTGTAAAAAAAATGTTTAAAAATATTACTAAAAATTAAATTAAAAAATAGATCAACATTTTATAATTATTACAAACAAAACACAACAACAAATCTTAAAATTAATATAGAATAGATATCTTAAATTTAATTAATTTAAATATTTGTTAATATTTTTAAAATATTAGAATTAATATTCTTTAACAAAATATTAGAATTAATATTCTTTAACATTCTGATTAAATAAATATTAATATAAATCATGTTAACAAATATTTTTTTAATTTGTGAAAATAGGGTTTTCTTTTCGAAATTCTTGATTTGTTTAATCATCAAAATTTTGAATCTCAGTTTTTATTTTTGAAAATTTGGATATGATAAATATATAAATTTAACATAAAATTTATAATATAAATATTCATTGTTTTTATTTTTATTTATTTTTTTAATCTTACAATTTTCAAATATATAATGAGAATAAGTATTTATAAAGGAAAATTGCTGAAAAATATGAAGGAAGAATTTTGTAAATAAAATATTCTCGAAAATACTTCAGAATTTCAAATATGTATATATGTTGATTGATTAAACAAAAAATCGTTGTAACGTAACGGATCAAAGTTAGAAATAACAATTATTTCGAAAAATTTGGATAAAGTAACGAATTAAATAACGTTATAATTTTTGAAGATGGAAAACGTAACGATAGCTTTAAAACTTAATTACCATCAAATTCAACACCAAATTCTATTTATGTATAAAAAATATTTCCGGAGAAAGTGTCAAAATTAGAAACAAACCACAATCCTACCCAAAACACCAACCAAATTTAAGCGGATGCGCGTAAAAAAACACTTGATATCAGTGGGAGTCGAACCCTGACAAGTCTAGTGCCTTCAATGGACAAAAACCAAACATATTTAGAAATGTTTACAAATATTTTGAAGAATTTTAAATGATACAACATTTATAAAAGTTTTGATTTACAGAAGATTTGATAACTTTAAGGGTTTCGTATATACCATCAGAATAGGCCTTCTGCGTAGCCCTTTTTTTGTCCAACTTAACTTAAATTCTGAAACATTCTATTCTTAGTGTTTTCTTAAATTTTAGTTAAGAAAATCAAGTTTATTCCAAAGTTTAATACAGAGCTTTGAACATAACGATGAGGACTTAAGGCGGCTAACTAAAAATGTAAATCCTGAACATTTTATAGAGATTAGGATTTAAATAATTTTGAAAGTATTTTAATGATTTTTACTAAATTTAAAAAAAAGTTGTACTTGATTTGATTTTCATATTAGCTTATTTTAAATATGCCTTGTGAGTTGACTGAGATTCGATCTCAAATTCGTCGGAATAGAATACGAAAGTACATGGGAAGTTAGTGTTCGTCCGAACTGGTTTTAATAGATATGTATTTGAGTGAGTGTATATTCGAGTGATGGACAGTATAGACGTCCCATTTGCAGTAAGAACTTCTTAGTTAAAATAAATCACTTAAAATAAAACAATACGTAACACAATTTTGATAGCATACAATTTCAAATGGCACTTTTCTTTCTCCTCATCAAATGCATTCAAAATGAAGAAAAACAAAGAGGAAATCCCTTGAATAAACACTTCTTCACCATAATCAGCGAACAAGGAAGGCAATGGTGTTCGCTTGCTTGCTCTGCATGGCATTATGTTTTATTTTCTAAACATTTAAATCTAAAAGTGACAGAATAAGTGTTTTTAATTTCGTTAAAAATTTCTATTCGACATAAGAAGAGAAACGACATCATCATCATCCTCTGAAGCAACAGAACACCATCACCAACTATAAAAACAAAGTTGCAAACTATTCGCTTGCTTGTAGAATGTTGATGATGTGTTTTCTCTGTATAAACAGATTTTAGTTTAAAGTTTTTTTTATTTTTCAGAAATTAAATTAAATAAAAATAAGAGTTGTTAGATTTATCTTGTAGCCTTTGTGTTTTCAAGCAGAATGTCTTCCTTTTTCTTTATTTCGGCCAAAGAAACTTTTCGTCTCGCTTTGAAATTGGCTTTCTTTGTATAGAAATATTATGGAATGAAGTTAAATGCTTTCTAATCCTCTTAACTTAAGTAATTAACAAAACACCCTTTCTTGTATCTTTGAATATTGGAATGTAAATCATAGTTTACTTGTATTGGAAACCTAAGGATAATAGAGCGTTGCTCTCGTTAAACAAAAGGAATTTAAATGTCTATAGGTTTTGAATTGAAGTCGTACAAAAGTGGTTTTAAAGCTCTGTTGTTGTGGGTTTTATTTAGGTGAAGATTTTAATAATAGTCCTTAAATGAGTGTCCTTTTTTCAAAATTTTCCAACATTTATTTGTTATAAAAATATCTTGAAAAAAACATTCTTTACAGGATTTTTTTTCTTTTCATACCCTTTTTATACACCAAATTTGACCTGATTCTGTAATAAGCAATCTTAGAATCGTGTTAAACAAAAAGGGTAACTACAAAAAATAAAAAATCCTGTTTAACAAAAAGTTCAAAGATACATATCTTGAAAAAGTTCAAAGATACATATCTTGAAAATGGTTTCAAATATGTTTCGAAATTTGTTCAACATTTCATGTTTTTCATTCTATTTTCTTTTAAACTTCACCAAAACTAGCAAAATTCTTAAGCATCGACCGTTAAGACCGAGATTAACAAATATCTTTCCGAATACACTTTAAGAGTCTTTTTACAATCTGAAAAGAGCATAACGTTTTAAATATGATATTATATTACTTTAAAAAAAAAGTGTATTTTAATTCTTGAAGTAGAATATATAGTTATTTAATCATTCTTTTCTAAGAACTCTTTTATATTCTTTTATCATTCACCGTAAATACTAGATTTATATTATCGTAAATATAATCAAATGAATGCGGTAGAAATACTTTTATTGATATTAAATGTAATGCACTCATCGCTGCACTAACTCACTCAATTTAGAACTATCCGACAGAAATTCACTCACGAAATCATCCAATCACTCAAAAACTCTGCCATTCACGCACGCAATCATACATTCTCCAATAATCATCCACGCATGCCAAGATCTCTTCCACTCATCTATTCACACACTCCTACACTCGATCAACATTTTATTCACAGAGAGCACTTCATAAATGCTCTCATCCTCGCACGCAATAAAGGACTGTAATACTAATTCAAATACTTCACGTAATTTCCTGATCACTCAAAAATCTTCCACTTACTCACTCATTTCATACATTCACTATTGCACGCACCACTCACACATTGACTGATCGAAATTGATCAAAAATTCTTTCTCCCATTCATTCACGAATTTCATAAATTCACGCATAACTCTTACACGCATTCAAGAACTCTTTCTCTCATCTACTTACTCAAGAACTCTTCCGCTCATTCACACACTAATATTATCTCACTAACTAACGCATCTACTCACGCTTCATACTTCACACAATAACTCAAGAACTCTCAAAAATTTAAATCAATTCAGACAGATATAAAATATTTTTTACGTGTGCATTGAGGATCGGACTCAGAATCGTCAGATGGGAAAGCGAGAGCTCTAGCACCTATACCAACCAACTATCAACTGCGAGTGACTGGTAAACAATTACTTATGATATGAAAACATCTTCCTTCTAGAATACCGTTACTAGAATATAATTAGAATACCTACGGAATGTATACCTCTACAATGCTACTTGTAAACCTACTTGGAGCACTCTAGAAGGAGTTAAGATTTTTCGGAATTAAATACTTCTTAAAGACCTATTGAATCCTTCTTCATATGATCTGTAGATGGTAAACTGAAGTAGTATTCTATGCTTAGGTAAAAGACTTCTTAAACTCTTCTTGTAGAAGGTTAACTTAAACGGTATTCTAAACTTTTTGACATCCTCTTGAAACTCTATTTAGAACCGGCTTTTGATGTATTAGAACTTGATGAGATGATAGGATACCAACAATTTTAAATTTTGAGAAATTACAGAGTTTTATCTTGGACCGCTTTGTTTAAATCTTTAGTAATATTTCCTACTTTTAGTACTTTTCGATATTTAAAACAAAAAAATAGATACGGCTGGATATAAAGTGGTGTTAATAGTAACTTTAAATGTAGTATTATTTTATATTCGAACAAAAAAGTTGTGCGTGTGAATAGATTCGAACTCAAGCATTTTTCTTAACGAAATTTTAATATACTACTGCAAGTAGCAGGAAATGCTAATTGAGGTATTAAATTTCACTATTTGTAGTCAAATATCTATTTTATTTTATGTCTTAAATATTAAGTTTTTAGTAAATATTACTATAAAGTAAAATTTACAATTTTTAGGAAATTTCAACATTTAATATTAACATTTGCTATTTAGTTCGTAGTAATATATTCTATTTCTAGTAAAATTTACCGCAACAAGTTTTGTAGTGAAAAAAACTACACAAAATAGGAAAAATTACTACATTTAGGAAATTTGACTACTAATTTTGTAGTGAAATTCGCTACACAAAATAGGAAAAATTGTTATACATTTAGGAAATTGGACTATTAATTTTTTAGTGAAATACACAAAATAGGAAAAATTGCTGCATTTAGGAAATTTTACTACTAATTTTTAGGGAATTAATCGCTATTTATTTTTTTCAGTGTAGTTAGACCAGGAAGTAACTGGGTCAATGAGGGACTTTTCCAAATTTCAAACTATGGTAATATATGCGTCTCATTTTAAACAGAAAATAGTTAATATTATCGCTGTTTATTTTATTTTTTTTCCAATCTTTTTACAAAATTACACTGAAAAAACGAAATGTGAACTTCACATATTTTAATGAATTACAGGAGGACATATTTTATATATAAAATTCATTCAAAATGTTGGTTATTTTAGTGATTAGGAAAATACATATTATTTTGTGTGTGTCAGATACTTTATTTGTGCAGTACATATTGTGTAGTCATACATATTTAATTTGTACTTTACACATTTATACTGTATTATATTTCCACATATTTTTGAATGTGTATAGTACATATTCCCTGTGTAGGTTACATATTTTGAAGTGTGCAATACAAATTAAGAATTCTGATTTTTTGTTCTGAATTAAGAATATTAATTTTCGAATGTAGTATTTTTTATTCGTCGAGGTTTCGTATGCAAACAAATAAAATGTCTACGTGGGACAGTAAAATCTTACAAAACCAACTAAATTTCTAGTGAAACCCAAGGAAAATGGTCAGATCAAAAATACACCAGATAGCGCTAGAGCTTAAATTTTTAAAGTTTTTTATTTTAAATATTTTTAAATTTTAGTTAAGCAAATCTTATCCGATTATCAAGTTTGATGCCCAGCTGTAAAGGTACTGCTGAGACCCTCAAANACCTTATAAATACTTTTTCAAATTTCTGTATGCAGTGTCGTAGGGAGGCGAAACACCGAAAAATCTTTTTAAAAATCATGACATTTTAGTGCATAACTTTGTTATTTCGAATCATGTAGAGTCGTGTGATACATAATTCTGAGGGTACCAATAAGGTATACAAACCTCTATAAAACGTTGGAGATACATGGACTTAGGAAAGGGGCAACTAAAACAAAAGGTATTTTTATGGACTTTATGATTAATAGTATGATTTTTATGGTTATATTTAATGAGGATGGGGCCAGAGACTGGGAGTTAGGCAATTTTATACTTCTACTTTATAGTTCTACTGCACCGCTTCATTTGATATTCTAATACCTCCCTAAAACCTTCAATATTCATCAAAAAATCAATCTAGTAAAGTTCTTCATCACAAATAACTAACTAAAATATTTGAAAAATAAGGAAATCAAAATTGAATAAAATAAAAAACAAAAAAACAGACCAAAGTGAATAATCACTTTGAATACAAAAGAGCTTTCAATGAATAATTATTCATTAATAAAAATCGAACTCAATAAGACATTTAATTTTTGAAATTCAACAAATAAATGACAACCGCTAGCCATTGCCAAAAAGGCTGCTAATTCGCAAAACAATAAGGCCAATCTGGTGAGTTTTTTTTTTATTAATAAGTGATAATTTTCCTGATTTAAAACAGTTACCAAGAAGAAGTTTAGAATACCTAAACTAGTATTTAAAACTTCTACAATTCTTCTCCAAGCCGTATTTTAAAGGTTTAGAAACCCTCTTGGCGCGATTGTCAAATACCTTCTAGAATACATCTTAAATATTTCTTCAGAATACCAAGAAGGCGTAAATACCTCCTGTAAACTTCTAAAGAAAGCCACGAAGCAGTTTTCTACAGCTATAAAAGTGAAGAAGGATAGAAGAGGGATTCTAGAGGTATCAAAAATTAGGAATAGGAAGTTAAGTGAAATATTTGCTAGAGAAAAACGTTCTCATCAACTTCAAAAAACTACAGAAACTATACCAATCAAAAACTAGGAACAATAAAATCACAAATGAAATAATAAAAGTATAGTGGAAAAATGAAAATCAAATAAGGTAATTTCCACTCCTTTCAATTAATTTCAGAAACATAAACATCAAAACAGCATAAAAAGAGCAACAGCAAGCGCCATACAAGCCAATAAATTTAAAATATTGCCTACATACTGTACTGACAACATGGTATGGCATGGCCGCTTATAGTCATAGTACACCGTAGCGTATAAAGCAGTACAGACAGTACATTTCGCATATGCAATTCAATTCTACTAGGAAAGCCGACTGACTGACTAATCGATTAACAACAATAACGTAAATAGTAATAACTAATAAACCGTAAGTTAGTTATGGTTGGTTTTTGGTTTCATTTCATTTCGGTTGCGGCTGCTTTGCCAGTCAGTGCCAGAAAAGAATTCCATAAATTATCTGTGAAGACAAGGCGCTATCGAGTGAAGGAAGGGTGGGCTGGGTTTTTAATTTCTGTTCGTTTAGTTTCATTTCATTTCGTTCCATTCGATGTACGATTTGAACAAGGATACAATCACGTTTTCAGATTCATTACCATTTCCAATGAGAAGGCAAGAAAATTATTGAATATTGAAATTGATATAGATTTTTACATGAGCTGAGAGCATAGACAACGACAACATGAAACCATGTCATTTCTTTATGGGACTCTTAGTGTCAAAACGATCGATGTTGCACATAATTTTATCGTTTTGTATTGATTGAGGCACTCCTATACATATTTTGTATAGGTTTGAATATGGTCTTTTGAAATGATAGAAGGTTTACAGGAGTCTTTTTCGAGAAGATTTTCTTAAAATATGAGGGGTCGTCAAAGATTGTTCTCTTCAAATAATAATTTCATTATGAATAGAAAATTCCTGTAATGCAGAGGAATAAAATAAGAGCTTTATACAATGTATGCATTTAATCCTCTTAACTTTAGTATTTAACAAACTACCCTTTCTTGTATCCATTTTGTAGGTTGTAACATGATTCATAGGTGAATAGTTGCATTGTTAACAATAAAATGAAACAATGCTCCCCCTTTGAACAATTGTTTAAAAAAATAATACTCTTACAATGAAAAAACAGAATTTGTATACTACATATTTTAAAAGGGATATATTTAATAGTTAAAATATATTTGCGTATTTTAATTGGTTTAATTTGAGAAAACGAGGAAATGCCTGTGAAAAATTTTGTAACACTAATTAAATAATCAAGAGTTTCTGTAGCCGAATCTTCAATGCTCAATGTTCGACGCTCTCAAATATTTTTTTATGTTCTTGATGAGAACTTACCGACAATTCCGAAATTTTAGCAATTTCAAATAATAAATGTCAGTACAAAACATTGCTAAGAGAATTTACTAGAATAGAAAAAAATTGTTATTGCAATAGTACCACTATTAATAATTATTTCCAATTATTATACTATATTACTTGATTTTAAATCCTGTCGAATGCGTTTTCTTTTTAATCAAAAGTAGTAAAATAAAATTAGAAAAAATTACAATAGGACGAATAAAGCAGATTTTCAAATTCCAATCTCTTCAAATATTTGGTTCTTTTTTGCTTTTAATATGATACTAAAGCTTAAAAACATTGTTCTTAATCTTTTTTTAACGTTATGTTACGTGAAGGCTTGCGTTACGTTTTTAGTGAATTAGCGTAAGAAAGTGTTTTTTTATAATATTTATATTTTTGTAGGTATTTTCGGGTACGATAGACATATTTGGGAATATTTGGAAGAACAAGAATATATTTAACTTTATGTAAAGATAAGTGAAGGCTTACCTTACGTTTTTGGTTAATTAACGTAAATTTGTATTGGCTTATTTTTATGGGAACATGAATATGGGTGATATGTGTATAGTTGGGCTGGAAATTTTGGAAGAGCCTTGTTGTAATATTTCCGGAACTATTACCAAAATCATAGAAAAACATAGATGCACAAACATTCGGAATCTAATGTTTTCCACTTTAGCCGAAGCACCCTGTTAGTAATATTTCCATTGAGAAGGTTCTTTGAAGTTTTTTCTTGCTCTGGTAGGGTGTTTCGTTTCAGTGGAAAATATCAGACTCCGAAAGTTATTCTATCTATTATTTGTCTATGCCAAAAATACCAAACTCAAAATTCTTTGAATGCTGCAGATATAAGAAATAAACTGAACAAAAATCAAAAATAATGAGCCGTTTTCCAAATATACCAGACATTTGTTCAATTTTATGTATGCATTTCTTTTATTGTGATATAGAAGCACAAGTTGCTTTTTTTATTTTTTGGTGGTGGTGGTTTTAATTATATTAATAACTAAAGAAGTTTACAGACAAACGAACAGACAAACATTAAAAAAAATATCTAAGTTAAAATATGAAGATTTTTAGGGTAAGAGGAACAGGTCTAAATGGTTGTGTTAGAGGGTAGGATTCCTCAAGAAAACACGAGGACAAAAGGGTTGAGGTAAATCACGCCAAGTTCAGAGGTTCCAGGAGAAATGAATAAGAGAGGTTTATGGTTAAGATTCATTGATCAGTCACCTCTAAACGAACTCCTCAAGCAGGATCTTAAGGATAACATCTTGGAGACATATCAACCCGAATAACTACAGTGGGGTCGAAAAAGGTATTTTGATCAGACATTGACGAAATGAATAGTTGTTGGAATGACGCCAAGATTAAGCTCACCATCTGCGGGAACTATCATCTCCGCCGAAGGCATATTATATTTTTTGTGGTTCCTATTTTTAGTTTAATATATTTCAAAGGTCTTTGTTTATCTGAATAATCATAATTTTAAAACTTGTTACTAAATACTACTAATCTGAAACATTTTTTAAAATGTTATTTTTTACATAATATTAATTTAAACACTTTTTTCTTTCTGAACATTTATTTCAAAACTATATTACTATCTTTTTTTGTATGAATATTTATCCATACTAATTTTCGCACTGATTTCAAAAAATATAATACCACTTTTAATAAATGAAAAATTATTTGTTTTATTCGTGATTTTTTTATTATATTGCAAAATTATTTTTGTTTAAGAAATTATATAAAAAAAACTAATTATTATTATTCTTCAAAATATACATATTTTGGAATTCAAACCTTTTAATGATTAAATATGTTTAAAACATAGAGTTTTTTATTTTTTGTTTGTGTTAGAAAAAAAAAAAAA